>BLKM01000173.1:413591-482395 GCA_013340265.1 Coptotermes formosanus | reverse complement strand
CAACAGTAACACGTATTTTAAGCATTTTAGCCAGTATGGGTGATGTGTTTTTTATATACATGCTACTGTTGGAACCAATGCTCCCGGAAGTGTTAATGTGAACTGCTTAACTAAAGACCTCTGCTATAAACCATATGGACGTGCAGTGTTATTCACAACAAGTATCGCCTGATGATGGCGACATTAGACGCAGAAACATATGTAGAGAAGTAAACGGTAGTTAATAGAAAGTACATTGGTTGATGATTTTGTTTAAATCTTAGTTCATTACTGGGTTACCGTGTCTATTCCAGAGATAGTTTGTTAGTCAGTTGTTTACTCTATTAGTTTTTTGCTTACTCACTTTGTCAGGCACTTAGTTGACTATTTATTACCTAAGTAGAGCTGCTCATTTAGTTATTTCGTTACTTTGTTAAATTTTAGTTAATCATTTATTAATAATTCAACATTTTGAGTGCAGACGCTGAGAAAATGTAGCGAAAATGCTGGGAATGAGCAACATTGTGCGCAGCCCTTACAGCGCAGTACAGCAGCGTGACCCACTTTAGTATTGCCCACTTTAGTATTATGTACGAATTGTGTTTTATTTTAATTCGCTGCGAATATCTCAGGCTACATAGAGTTGAATGGTGGAAATACCGTTGAACTGGAAAGGGGGTCGTGTTTTTGGGCCGGATTCTGTGTCAGCGTTTAACCGCAGGGACTGATGAACTCTACATTACGCACACTATGAGATGATCCCTGCCTTAGGCGTGGGAGTGTCTGACGCGGTGCGGGTGACTGCTGGCTACACGCGGATCCGCTGCTCTGTTACCGGTACGAGCCATGGACTGTTTTAATACTACACGCAGACTGTAAAACATCAAGCATGTCGAGTAGAGTGTAGTGAGGGAGGGCACTGTGCGAAATCTTCCTGGATGGGTAGTAGCAACCTGTCATTCTCCATGCTATTTCCCGCATGCGCATTCATTATATTCCTAGCAGGAGTCATCTGATATGTGGGTAGTCGATATGACAGCCCAATTCCCAAAGGGCGCCTCCAGATCTATATGTCAGAAACATTATCATTTGAGCAAACTTGTTTGGCAGAAGTGTTCAACAAATTTCATACGTCGTAACAGTTTTATCCACCACATACGCAAATAGGGTTTTGCAGAATGAGAAAATTCCAGTCAACATGCTGAGTTATCCCTACCAGCCGCCACTGCTTGAGTAACGTAATAAATTCTAACGTGTCTTTCCATTGGATTCGTTGGATTTTTCCTGACATTTCCTTTTGCGTGAATGAATGTTTGAAAACGAGTTCTTTATATGAGATCAGAAATTTACCGCCTGCGACGTCTCTTCAAATTGTTACACCGCTTCAGTATTATTGTATATGGCGTTGAAAGTGGACGCGTATTACTGCTATCAATAATGTAAAAGGATGTCGTGTAGTTTAAATTTCAGGGCTCCATTTTCTGTAGGCAAAGTACTGCACACTAAAAGCAACTGCCGCTGTAACGTACCTATGCAGTGATAACCGTATTATAAAGCTAAATTCGGGATGATATTGTACAAAGGTGTCTGACGAAATCAAGGGCAAGTAAAAGAAAGAAAGTGACAGGAGAAAGGATAAAGGTACATAACGAAATGCTTCCTTCTTCACGGACTATTATGAAAATAAAGAAACTGAGTAGGATGATACAGGCGGAAAATTTAGCACCCATAAATCAGGTGTTAGGGATAAAGAAGTTTTCAGCACGGTAAAGTGCAAGGTGAAAACTACTCGGGATATCTAGGATTAGTTTTGAAGATAATATTAAAGTCAATTTCAACAAAAGTGTTATTGATGTGGGCCGTATGTTTAACTGGATTAGAATAGGTTTGTCGGGACACGCGGTGGCGCAGTTAGTTGAGGCACAGCACTACAAGCCGGAAGGCCGCGGGTTCGATTCCCGATGGTTTCATTGGAATTTTTCATTGACATACGCCTTCCGGCCGCACTATGACCCTGGAGTCGACTCAGCCTCTAACAGAAAGGAGTACCAGGAATATTTCCTCGGGGGTAAATGCAGCCGGTGCGTAGGGCTGACAACCTTACCACCTTCATGTGCCGATTGTGTTGAAATCTGGGAGCCTCAAACTCCTGTAACCCTCAGGGCTTGTCCAGGCCTGTAATGGGATTGCTTTGCCTTTTGCTGTTTTTTGTGTTTCTGAACAGGTGTGTGGACATTGTAACACTGTTATGCAAATAACTTAAACCGCGCGTCCGCTTGAAGTCTTAAATCCTGCTGTGGAGTTTCGCAGTAAGCGTAAAGTAGCGTACAATATGATTATATTCATTCACGCTGTAAATTTTACTTAATAATCGCCTCGCATTCCTCCAGTAATTGAATTCATGATGTAATAACCAACAGCTGGGTTATAAAATTGTATCCACTCAATCCTCTGTCTGTCTCCCTCGCTCTCGCTCCATCCAAAAATAAAACAAAAGCATCAGACTTCCATCCACTTGCTGTCTTTTTACTACCCTTCATTTGTTACTTTCCTTCTCCCTTCTAGTGGCGCGGCGCAGCGTGGCCATGTTGAAACATTGATGTGTTTAGAACCCACGAGAGCGCGTGGCAAAGCAAGTGAGTGATAGAGAGAGATAGCGAGTAAAAGAAATGACGGAACAACCAACCACACGGCAGATAAATAGAAACAACAATGGGATGAATACACCTAGTAGCCACTTCAACAATAGAAACCTTACATAGCTCTTTTTCGCCTTCTCGAAAACTATAGCTAGCCAAACTTTACAGTTGCCGCATGTTTGATCCTTCCTGTTGCACTGCAAAGTTAAAAGTGAGATAGAGCCGCTTAATTAGAAGCAGTCTAAGGGCAGGTGACAGTTTTATTTTCGTCTCTACACAGGAATGAACATGAGCAGCATTTTTAATAAATAAATAAATAAATAAATAAATTAATTAATTAATTGAAAGGTCTCAGTTGACAAAACCATAATTTTTAACTAAAATATTTCTGTAGATGTGTCAGCTGTTTAGTGAGACCTGTCCAGGTTACTAGCAATTGTATTTAGGATTACAACAATATTACTTGTCATAGGTTCGCTCTTATTTTTTTATGACAGGCTTTCTGTGTGTGGGACTCAAGATTTATGATATTTTAGACGACTTTGTATATGCCTATTGCAAATGACCATTGAAGTCTATTCCATCTAACAAGGATCTATACATTCTAGTTAACAAATATTTTAAGTCTCGCATTCAGTTGTGTAATTTGATTACAATTCGTAGACATGGGTTACATGCTTCACAGGATCATGTCTGTGCATGCATACTCACACCTGAATTTCCACCTACCTGTTAATACGCTTGTTTAAAAGCATTATAATTTATTGCGCAGTTTTGATTCGTTTGTGAGGTAAAGTAATATTCTATCAGAATTTCCTTGATGGAGAACACTATTTAACCTTCTAAAGCCTAGCGGTAACTTTACGTACCTCCAGGTTTGACATTAAAAAATTCTACGTGGTGCCAACATTGCGTTTATGTGTTTTGTGTGGATCTCAGAACAAACAGTAACTTTTGCCTTATAAAACATTAAGAGATTGGTTTTTATAACTGAAGTGGAGAGTGTTTACAGCGCGGTACGTATGGAGTCCTTATAAAAACAGATACGTCCCGTCTTTAGAGGGCTAAATTTCTCTTACAACTTCAGTTTCAGAGAACAACGCACCTAGCTTTAGGTTAGAGCCAGACAAGCTTTTCTTATCGTCCCTGCATATGAATGGGAAAAACACTTGAGTTGCCTGGAATTCTTGACTGTGACTTTGGGTAAATATTTCGCAAAGTTTCTATGAATTGTAAAAATGGCTTCATCTTCAAGCTAAACAGTCCGTCGAGAGTGACTGTTTGAAGCTGAATATAAAAGTGACATGATCTTCCGAAACTTCGGGAAAAGATTGACCAAATACAGAGAGCCACGCCCTCAAAACTTTTTATCTTCTGCAGCACCTCGAATCGCAGTGCTTTGGGATTGTTTCACAGAACAACGCGCATGCTCAGATGGACATGAAAGTCAAGAACAGTAGCCTGATATTTTTACTTTACCTCCAGTGTCACCCGTAATTGAAGACAGCGTGCTCAATTTCATTTGAATTTTCCCTGACACTAGAAAGTTATTCACCCTTGGTTTTACATTCCACATGCGTTGTATTTCTATTGTGAAGTATTTATATTTAGAATCTTCTCGGCTTCTTTCTTTATCACATGTCTGTCTCTCGGGATTGCTACGTCAATTAGCATATAAAACAGTACCAATGGGACTGGCTACAACATGTAGAGAGAATGGACAGAGACCGGATACCCAAACAGGCACTGAAATATAGGCTAAAAGGGAAGAGAAACATAGTACGCCCAAGAGAAAGATGGAAGGACCAGCTTCACCTCGAGGGATAAAGAACAGACACTATGTCTAATACTTCACAGCTCATGATGATGATGATGATGATGACGATGATGATTTTTTTCATTATCAAAGAATATGATGTCCGGTTTATTGGTGGGGGAAGTTCGGTCTGTTTGATATATTATTATTATTATCATTATTATTATTATTATTATTATTACATAGTAGACCTATGTACCATCGATATGAAATTGATACGTACTTGCGGTTAGCATTAGAGACTGTTTGAGGCAATAACAATAGGTCTAACTGCACTCGGTGTGTCACGAATCTGTCTGAGAGCAAAGGGAATTAGCCAGCAAAGCTTGTGTCAAGTTATTCAGCTATACATGCAGCTGCCCAGTGCTACATGTTACTATAGCCATACAATTTATATACGTCCCTAACCTCTCTATATATCTGCTGTAGTCCGAGCGGGTGCCCCACCCTACAGATACTTGCACATTTATATTGCCGCGAAATCTTCTCGTTCTTCAGCCACAACCCTGCAATGTGTCTCCGTTCACAAGTGGTCTAAAGCCCTTTCCAGGTTAATTGTGCCTTCAGCCAATGAAAGTCAAGTTTCAGTCTAGGTCTTAAAATGATAAGGTGAGTAGTTCTGAACTTTTTCTTTTAAATAAATTCTTCCAATAAAATTTTTCTTTAGAAGCTCTTATGTTTTGTTCCTAAAGAAATATGTCTTCATGTTGAAACCGGCCTTTAAAGTGTCGGCACTGAAAAGTTCGCCACTGCACTCCAGGCCTAGAGTAATCAGTTGAATGCCCTCCACGTCCACATACTGTAAACCTCTTCCTTTAAAGTAATTTTAACCCGACGTATAACCTTACATCTTTTGTTCCAAAGCAGGCCATAACTTTCAGATTTCTAGGATAAAATTTTGGCTAAATTTCTCACCTTCTTTACACGCCATTGTGCAGTCACTATAGCGACTAGGCTACGAGCTGGGCGGTCCGGCGTTCGGTTCCCGAAAAAGTAGAAGAATTTTTCCCTTCCCCGGAAGATCCAAACCGGAACTTGGGTCAGACTAACCTCCTATTCAATTGGTATTGATAGCCTGTCTCCGAATGTAAAGCGGTGAGCCTGAACATTAACTTCCATACAGAGGCAAGGTCAAGAATGAGTGGAGCTATACAACAATTTCACCCATACTCTTCCATGACATGGATAAGTACAATTTACCTTTACGTACTTCTTTCCTTCGTAACGTGTGGCGTATATTCCGCCATTTCCAGCATAATTGACTCGAACCTAAGGGTAAAAACTACGTAATTCTTTTACGCAATTTTGTAAATACTGCCCAACAAATTATTTGTAGGCACTTTCCTTTTGTATTGTTCTCTTATTTTGAGAAGCATAAGTAAAACAAAAAGCGAACTTTCAGATTTTTATCCATGATTTGAACTTAGGTCTCTGATGAAAATGGGAAGATAGAATTTGAAATGAATTGCATTAGGCAACCCCAGAACTGAATCTTTCCTGTAGTAATGGTTACATTTAGTATAAACTGGTTAATATTAAAAAGTCCCACTTTTGCCCAGAAGATGCAGTTCTTTTCTCTTATTATGGTTCTCAAACATATGAGCAGTTTTTCCCTAAGAAAATTTCTTAGAGCCTAGAAGAAATTGGTTTATTTTGCGATAGGAAATGACTCTTTGAGTCAACATCAGAATAATTGCAACCTAAAGGCAGTTTAGTCGCTGGAACACTTAAAACCCAGAAGGATCGAGGGAACTTCTTTTTTTTTCCAAAATATTGAGACAGATTGTGGGACCCATACAACCTCTTATACAGTCGGCACCGTTGTTGCCCTCCCGAGGTAAACCCACCGGAACGTGAGGCTGACCACTCCCCTCCGTCTAGTGGCCATGCTAAGAATTAATGACGATATACAACCACTCTCCCTGCATGACTTCATTCCGCGTATAGAGATAAACTTTACTTAACTTTTTAAAGCCTAGCAGTAACTTTACATACCACCAGGTTTAACATTAAAAAATTCTACGTTGTGCCCACATTGCGTTTATGTGTTTTGTACGGATCTCAGAACAAACAGCAACTTTGCCTTATAAAACATTAAGAGACTGATTTTTATAACCGAAGTGTAGAGTGTTTACAGCGCGGTACGCACTGAGTCCTTATATAAAACAGATAAGCTTCGTTTTTAAAGGGTTAAACCAAAGTGAAAAATTTTGAGTAGAACATAAACAATTATACGCAGTGCCAGGCCATCAAGAGAAGTACAAGTATATGCAGGGACCGGAGGTGAATGAGGGGCTGCAGGCTGCCACAAAAATGTCCTGATATACGCGTGTGTGTAGTCATGATAACCCGCGCAATTCCATCCCTCCGAGTAGAAAGATATATTCTCAGGGTGGCGGTGAGGGGGAAACTGTCCCTTTCCTGGGCTCTAACCTTGTAATTCAGTATTGCAGTCATTAATTAAATTACAGAATTTTGATTCAGTTCTTGCTTAAAAATCTGTCATCTTCCCTCACCTGCCTAAAAAGTTAAACCAGATTTGATGTTTTCATGACTGTGAATTTGATGACTGTCCTCGCCTCAGAAGTGGCACATATAGACAAGTAGAAAATTAGTAACGTTTCTGAAGAATTTGCAGCCTCTGTTTTCAGGGTAGTATGGTAACCAATAGATAAATATAGGTTTTATCGTAAAGTTGCTAGATTTATAGTGTACTACACGGATTAAGGTCCAACAATACTGCACTCTAAAGACAAAGAATTCATCATTTAAAATTGTGATTATTTTCGTTGATTACAATTGTGTCAAATTAGGTCTGCCGCATTAATATTAGACCGTTGAATGAGGGCTTCATGAAGCAAGTCCCTCCCCTCTAAACGCGCAACAGCCCCCAAGCAGGCCAAGGCTTCTCATTATAGAAACTTCACGATCACACTCAGACACACCACACTCGGTAGGACTCCTCTGGAAGAGTGAACAGCCAGACGCAGAGACCTCTCTACCTGACGACACATAATACTCATAAGAGACAGACACCTATGCCCCCGGTGGGATTCGAACCCGCAATCCCAGCAAGCGAGCGGACCCAGACCCATGTCTTAGACCGCGCGGGCACTAAGATCGGCATATGAAGCAAGTAGTATAGATAATATCTGTAGGGTATATGACGGAGAGAAATTAACCCTTTGAAGACGAAGGGTAATCTGTTTTCTATAAGGACTCAGCGCGTACCGCGCTGTAAACACTGTCCACTTCAGTTATAAAAACCGATCTCTTGATGTTTTATAAGGCAAAAGTTGCTGTTTGTTCTGAGATCCGTACAAAACACATAAACGCAATGTGGGCACCACGTAGAATTTTTTAATGTTAAACCTGGTGATACGTAAAGTTACCGCTAGGCTTTAAAAGGTTAAGGACAGTGTAAAAAACAGTGTTTGAAGGGATTCTCAAAATAGGCCATATAGGCCCCTTCGAACCAAAAAGTGTTAGAATTGTGATGTACGGACATGTATCATGCGTTGGAGTTAAAATATTCTCCCTAGAAAAGACCATGAAGGCCCAGAGGGGGATCAGAGGTGTAGCTCTACTCTG
This sequence comes from Coptotermes formosanus, assembly GCA_013340265.1. Taxonomy (NCBI): domain Eukaryota; kingdom Metazoa; phylum Arthropoda; class Insecta; order Blattodea; family Rhinotermitidae; genus Coptotermes; species Coptotermes formosanus. The sequence goes on along the minus strand of BLKM01000173.1, from coordinate 474,370 downwards.
ATTTGAAAGGGAGTAGGGCCTTCTTGGAAAAGCCACAGGCTGCCGTCATTTGTCCTTTCCTTAAGAGTAGATTTGAAGATGAAGATGAGTATAAAACACTGGTGCAGAAATACTGACAAGAAAAATCGAAATTATTTAGAACAATTGAGTGCAGGGCCAGGAACTAATCTAGATATTGTGTCTGCTTCCTTAAATGATTAAAATATTAAAACTCTAAAGCATACAAATACGATGATGATGATGATGATAATAATAATAATAATAGTAATAATAATAACCCCCTGATGATGGCACCCTGGTGCCGAAACTTGTAGACGGTTTATAATTACTTCTGAATATATTTTATTTTGTGCAAAGGTAGCGTGATGCATTAGTTTCTCATCTAAATATTTGTATACTAAGCGGTCTCAGTCGGTGGGGGATATAGGACATAGTCCACTGTTGCACTGAGACTGTCTGCGAATCTTGCTGGCTGTCCCGCCACAAAGGTAGAGCCTGCAGCCCTCACAGCTCTGGAATACAAATCGGACCGAGTTGCGACTTAATTTCGTTAGCGCCTCGGCCTACTGCTGACCCCGCTGTGTTTCAAACAATATAAAAGGCCCCCTGAAACCCCCATGGGTGTTATTTTGGATGCTGTGTGTGTAGTATATAGACACTATCCGGTCCGGCTATACAATACAAAAACCGTCTAACTTGGTTACAGACTATCACCATTTATAAACCGGAGAGTGGGGTTGTGAACTACGGGAAAAGTTCTAACTGCGTTCTAAAAACACTGACCAAATACTTGCTTAAAGTTTCAGAGAGACTACACAACAGTAAAGAAAACAAGTGCATGTATACACCGAATCTAACGGTTCATTCACTTCTTCCGGCAAACACTGCCTCTGTAAAACTATCCCATTAAACGTATAGGCGTGGACAGGCTGTTACGGATTCAGGAGGTTGGGGCTCCCAGAATTTCTAGACAATCGGCACATGAAGGCGGCAAGTGTGTTAGTACAAAGCACCGGCCGTCTTTACCCCCAAGAGATATTCCAGGTACTCATTTCTTTTAGAGTTTGAGTCTATTCTAGGGACATAATGTCGCCGGAAAGATGAAGTCAATGAAAGTTTTAAATGACGCCATTGGAAGTCGAACCCGCTACCTTCCTGCTTGTAGCGCAGTGGCCCAAGCAACTGCGCCACCGCGTGCCCCAAACACTGCTTTTGTACCTTAAAAATTCTTATCACATTTTCATAGAACCTTCCGAATCGTAGTTCATATTTGTCTTTACAATACACCGTTGTGAATGTTCGAAGGAACATTAAGGTTTTGGAATTGAATGACAGCTCTGATGTACCTATAACCATGGTGTTAGCCTGATGAAGGAAAATACGACTAAGATACAAAAAAAATCTTGCTTTGGGGTTCATAATAAGGAGATGGCAGTAAAAGTAAACGAAGGTAAAGTCAAGCAGACGTATTGTGTAAGTTATATATAAAATGTTGTCACTGTCTACGCCATGAAGGAATACACCAAGAGCAGAGTTATGGTTCTAACCGTTCTCAGCCTCGGCGCTAGATGGAAGTGAATGGTCAACCTGAATCCCTGGCGTCATTACCGACGGGGAGGAACGCCGGTACCAATCAACATTTATCCTGCTAATGTGGAATATATGGTGAGCTGCTAATAATGCCAGCACCACTAATGTGTAATATTTGGTGACCTACATTTGGCAACGCTGAAAGGAGCCTCTGTGGGTCTGTCTCTCTCTCTGCACAATGTCTCAACCCTTACTCGGCTACCAACTAGGCCCTTAAGGACCTAGCTGGTAGCCGAGTAAGTGTGTGCACACAGATATAACATAGGATGTCTTTCACGATTGATTCAGTGTTGAGACATTGCGCAGACAGAGAGAGATAGAGAGAGACAAAGAGGCTCCTTTCAGCGTTGCCAAATGTAGGTCACCAAATATTACACATTAGTGGTGCTGGCATTATTATAAGCTCACCATATATTCCACATTAGCAGGATAGAGGTTAAATAGGAGGCTAATTTGACGTAGAGACAGTCTGGTAGTTTTGGAGAAGAGAAAAACCTCTACTAATGCCGGGATCCGAACCCAGAACCGTCCAGCCCTTGTTCTAAGCATCTCTGGCTCCTATACGTGGTACAAGTATAGGCCTACTGTATATAAGTTCTGCAGTGGTGTACTTGTCCTTCACTAGAATGTAGGATAAAATCACATTAGGTTTATAGATGCAGCTCATTAATGCAGCTAATAAAGGTAGCTAATTAATCCTTTAAATTGTGGCAATTTTCAAAAGGCTCGAAAGTTCAATAATAAATCAAAATTTGTTTCACAGGAACTCAGGGTGAGAATAAATTTATAAAATGCTCCTTATCACTCCGTTCGGTGTATTTTACATTTACGCCTTCTTTTCAGAAAGACGATGGGCATTTTATGTTACGGACATTTTTTGTATATGGGTAACACACCTCAACCGGCGAACGTACGTTGAAGTGCCGCGAGTGAGTGAATTCCCTCAAACATCTTTGACCATATATGGCACTCTCAGGGTCCGACAGATGATATTAATGGTTTGTTTGCTGTCAGGGTCCGATAGATGGCATTAGTGCTTGGTTTGTGAGTAGTATCACCCCTGTGTGCAGGCTAGAAGTTAGGTTGTAACCATAGGCTTATGGTATTGACAGATTGTGTGTACACTTTTTTTTTAATTTCATGTCAGCGTTCCCGAATTCTGTTTACGGTTTTATTATGTAATTAATATTTAAAGTAATTTAGAAAAGTGAAAAATTTATGGTGACAAAAAGTTGTAAGCATTTGGAAAATTAATCATATTTGTGGTATCACACATAAACATAGGTAATATTTTAAGCCCCTTTTAATATGCGATTGAAAAATAGAGTTTTTTTTTGTAATGAAGGGAGTTCCACGTGTTGTAGAGCGGATATCTTATATAAACTTTAGGTAACATTTTAAATTATTTTAATATGCGGTTGGCAAATTGTGTGTTATATATTGATAATAAATAGGATTCCATAAACCCTTATTTATCTAGTCAGATTTTACGCAGATTAGTCATTTTAAGGAATTTTAATCTTTATATAAATATTATTACTTCACACTGAAAATGTCCCTTGCATAGGTTTTGTGCTCCAAACTCAGTAATTTCTATTTTTATTACAACAAATACTTCCTGTTAAAATTTCACCAGGCTTATTGTTAATTAAGACACAGTCTGCTCTGTTGACAAAGGGTTATGACCGTAAGCAAGTTAAGAAAAGAGATAGGTGGAATCTGCAAAATAAAGGTGGGAGGTGAGAAATGTGTATAACACATTAAGTGGAATACGTGAAAGTGAGAAATAATTCGGAAATTCCGGACGGAGACGGGCGGAAGAATTATATCAAAGCGGGTGTGAACATAACGTATGCATATTGAGTGGGTGCGTGGTCTCTATTGCCTCCAGATATGGTCCACAGGAAGGAATGTTTGGCTGGGGTAGTAAGTGTCGTGTCGCGGGAAGTGTCGGAGTTTCGGAAGTAGCTGGGTTATTTAAATTGCTCAAGAACTAACTCTGCTGCACAGTTATTTCTTGAGTATTGTATTTTTCTCGCAACGAAAGATTAGCTGAAAAACTGCTTTAAGAAACGCATTTAACCTCATGGCGTGACAACTATTGCATAATGCAGAAGGACGTAACAAGTGATGACTGCCAAATCAAGGAGTAATTATAAAAGAAAAATAAATTTTAAAAGAATGAGTTAACTTTATATTCTACAAGAAAAAGGTATAAAATATAAGCGACAGGTCTATAAGCCTATTGCTTAATAACTCGTGGTACTCTACGTAAACAAACGCTTTTAAAAATTTATGCACCACGCTTAACTCTTAAAAATATAATATTAATACTGTGTGGGTAAAATTTATAATCCTTCTCTTTGCATGCATATTTTTTCTAAACAAATTCATCATTCCGCCTGCATAACACGGAAGAAGAAGATAAAAAATAAATTTACTAAGTGTATTGTGTGTTTGTGCACATACGCATGCACACATCCCCCCCCCCCTCATTCACACATGAAAACAAACACGCATACACACACATAACGTTAAAATTCACGTTGTAAGGCCGTCTGTGTCACTACAACACGGCGCGTCTTCTGTTTGTTCACGGAGTAGGCCTTCACGTACGGAAAGTATAGGCCATTATATGAAATAAGCAGTCGCGGATAGCCGACAGGAGGTTGTTCTCCAGCTGGAGGGTTGCACGGGATATTAACAAATCCCTACCGTAGAAAGTATAACATGCTACAAAGCATTCACAAAGCCTCAGACGTGGACTGATCGTTTACGTAGCTGAGAGCGCGGACAAGCAGCAGGCTGCTGTGGATGCAATAGTCTTTGTCTGGGTTCCATAAAATGCGTAGGATTTCTTAAGTACTTAGTAATAGAAGAAATATCAGTTTTCCAGGAACGACTGTGTTTCATGGAGTCAGAGTGTTAGTTAGCTGGTTGGTTGGTTGGTTGGTTGGTTGGTTGGTTGGTTGGTTAGTTAGTTAGTTAGGTAGTTGCCTTTTCCTCTGACGGAGATAGGGAAGAGTTTGAAAACAGAGATGTCAATAACATTTTGAGTTAAGGTAATTTAGGCGAAAATATTTAATCCAGTCAATGTTAGATATTAAAAAGAAAGGCGGCTACGATAGACCAGAAATGCGATTAGGATAAAGGGACAAGAAATGCGCACGTAAATTTGTTGCGAAAGACTTATAGGTAACAATAACTTGGAATACGGACAAGGAGATAAGATAATATTAAAATGGATCTTGCAGTGAAGGATGGAAAGTGGACAGAACTGGCTTATCATCTTACAGTGCTGTGTCGTCTTATCATATGTTGTTCGTGTTTTTTAACTGCAGTGTTAGTAATCAGGCTACAGGCAACATATAAATGGCTATAGCTAACCCTGTTAAGAGCCTAGACTGAAAAATCGGAATACCAGGTTTTGGTTTAACGTCCCCGATTTTTATTTCAAACTGAATTAACATAATCTGGCTGAAAGTGGCGTATTTTTTTACTATATTTATCGACGGGGGTGCTATAAAATGACTTCCTGTGCGTTTCAGCTTCTCGTCAATAACGTCGTCCCTGTATCACCAGTCAGGCAGCAGCCTACATACTGCCGAGTTTCTGAAAATCTGTGTCACTTGGTTAAACTAACTGCTCATCTGTCATTGGGAGACGACCTTTCAGTTGTTACAGATTTACAGCCAGTGTAATGGACGTGCAGAATGATCTGTGATCGAGAAAAGAAGGGCAGAGTGTAAGGTTACAAAATGCTTGCCTTTGCTTGAAAGGAATGGGATTTTGTAGCAGCCAATTCCCTTTCAATGAGTCAGTCTCTATCATAACACTGGCAATAATTGTAGCGTGATAATTAGATTAATGGGAATATTTACGTGCCACTTCCACTGGCACAAGTTTTCATTAGGCTGCATGTGCCACAACTGCTAATATGTACAGTACCTGGACAGAAGTCATTTTAGCAGTTGTTAACTTACAACAAATTGCTTATATAATATTTGTGTCTCTTATCTAGCTACATAACTAACTAACTAACTAACTAACTGACTGACTGACTGACTGACTGACTGACTGACTGACTAACTAACTAACTAACTAACTAACTGACTAACTAACTAACTCTATGGAGTAGAAGCCTTCTTGAGAAGCTAACTCTTTCTAAGCTAATAAAGAAATTCCCCGCATTTTGTGGAACCCGGAGGTTCATTAACGCATTCATAAGATTCATAAGATCCAGTCTATGCCCCTCCATCCCACTTCTTGAAGATCCATTTCAATATTATCCTCCCATCTACGCCTGGGTCTCCCAAGTGGTCCCTACATAGATCCAGCAATCAATGTGTTATTACAGACAAATCAAAAGGAAAATACGGCACGAATATCAGGTGCCTGGTTACACGCTAGTGCCTTATTTTAGGCAGAGAATATAGCCTTAAAGTTGCGCGTCATCTTTAGGAAATCTGTTATCGCACCAGACTTCAGACCTTTACAATAAAGTCGCTATTGTCAACTCCAAATCACGAATTGGTAGCGGTTATACTACTGTTATGTTATTTTGTGGGAAAGTGAGGACTACAACGGAAGGACATGCTGTTAATGCCCGTTAATTAAAGCCTTGTTTAATTATTTATGTTGTTAAGTATCCATTTTTTAGCTGTTTGTTTGATTACTTGGTTATCGTTTTAGTTAGCTGTTCGAATAGTGGTTTCTTAGGTTGTTCGCTAAATAATGAAGCATCCAATTGTTTGGTTATCGAGTCAGATAGCTGGTGACTTCCTTGTGTCCTTTCACACTGAGATTGTTGGTTTAATGGTGAATATACAGGACAGGACGTCCTGAGAGTGAATCCACAATTGCACTTAAATATATGAATCCTTAATTCTTTGCTTGCTGTGGCTAAGCCACTACTAGGAAGGAAATCCGAAATGAAAATCTTGCAGTACTCTACAGTCCATCCTGCTGACCGTGTGGTCTAAAACATAAGTGTGGGGCCTCTCGATTGCTGGTATCGCGGGTTCGAATCCCGCGGGTGCATGGATGTTCTTCTCCTGCTTCTTTTTGTGTGTTGTGTAGGTATTGGCCTCTGCGACAGACTGATAACTCGTTCAGAGGAATCTTGCCGTGTGTGTGTGTGTGTTTGTGATCTAGGAAAGTCAAAAATGAGGCGGCCTTGGCCCGATTTAGGCTGCTGAGCCACAGAAAATTGTGCTATATGTAAATAAATAGCACTTTTGACGGGGGATGAATAAAGCACGAGGTCTGTATGCTTATACAAGATAAGAAACGCCGTAAAATATAATTTTCTTTTATCTTTATCTTAAGGGTCCACAAATTTTCCAGAAATATCGGAGCCTTCTCAGAATTCTTGGGGGCGACAGGAAGATGTGAAGCACATTCTACGCTGAGGGCCATAAATATTTGGCACTATAAAGTGCTTGTTTTTGCCACGGCGACCTGGCGCCCTGATTTGTGCATGCCTGCCTTAAAATATTCAAAGCATCAATATTACATTTTAAATTCTGCGCCTTTGTGGGCCTTTTTAATTTGTGGCCCAGCGTTCCAAGTGTATGGCTTTCGAACAGACAGAATATCAGTTACTTACGTAAGTGGGGTAGGCAGTAACTAATGCTATTATAGACTGTCATATTTACTGTCACAGTGGCAACTGATGTAAGCTTTCTAGTAATTTATAGACAGTGGTTTCAAGAGTTAAATACCTTCTAATTATCTACTTATTTTAACCCTTTAAAGAGGAAGCATATCTGTTTTATATAAGGACTCAGTGCGTACCGCGCTGTAAACACTCTCCACTTCGGTTATAAAAACCAGTCTCTTAATGTTTTTTATAAGGCAAAAGTTGCTGTTTGTTCTGAGATCCGTACAAAACACACAAACGCAATGTGGGCACCACGTAGAATTTTTTAATGTTAAACCGGGCGGTATGTAAAGTTACCGCTAGGCTTTAAAAGGTTAATAAAAATACTGACAGATATTTTACGTGTGTACTCCAGGTGTGTGGATATGGAATTTGTTCTATCACACTGAGGGGAGAACACACTTTACGTGTGTTTCAGCCCATATTTCTTAGGACAATTTTTGGAAGAAAGAGGAAGACAGGCATCGACATTTACCCAAATGCGTAATATGGAGTTCCGTAACGTTACTCATCACAGTATACCGCGATATTGATGTAGTTAAGGCTGTCTAAAGAAATGCGGAATAATGGAATGCTTATAATAAATTTATTGTTAATAGCTCACTGAAAAAAGTGAGTACACTGAGCGCAACCAAATCATAGAAGTGGGATTATAACAATAACATATATTTTGAAATGGAATGTTTGATATTGGCTTGGACTAATCTGCCTCAGGGCTGGGTCCACTGGCAGGCTGTTTTCAATACTGTAATTTAAATGACAGTGTGCTTTAACCCTTTAAAGACGAAGCGTATATGTTTTATATAAGGACTCAGAGCGTACCGCGCTGTAAACACTCTCCACTTCGGTTATAAAAACCAGTCTCTTAATGTTTTATAAGGCAAAAGTTGCTGTTTGTTCTGAGATCCGTACAAAACACATAAACGCAATGTGGGCACCACGTAGAATTTTTTGATGTTAAACCTGGTGGTACGTAAAGTTACCGCTAGGCTTTAAAAGGTTAAAACAGGCCATTATGCTATCAGGCTCAAGAAGGAGTTCCTGGGTTTGTTTATTCGTTTGTTTGTTTGTTGCTTACAAGAACATTGTAGGTCTAGTGCGTATCTTTGGTGCTATAAAGGGAGAATATTAAAAAAGATCTTCCTGCACCGTATTATGCAGGCACATAGGGGGTGGGGGACGGGAGTAAACGTATATCTACTCATGCTTAACTTCGGCGTTAGATGGGGGTGGGTAGTGAAAGAAATTCAGGCCGCTTCCCGCCCGGTAGAAAGGCCCGGTACGAGTTATACGCAGTAGAGAAAACAGTGCCTGCTCCAAAGGGGCTGATCTGCCTTCAGTACGCGTCATCCTGCGGGTAGCCTAATATTGAAGTGTCTACTCTGTTGATTGCGTTTTAAGGCGAAACCTAACATTTGCAGAAATATTCTTACGCATCTCTTGGTAATTTATGGTTATGTAAAATTTTTACACTTTTTCTTTTTTCTGAAGTGAAGGGCCCCGCAGCAGATGCCACTGACGCACAGCAGTCATTGTGCACGCCAGTGATGGAGATGATTAGTTTTTCGTTTTTTCTTGTAGTGGAGCGCCGGTGGAATGAAACTAACAGGGGAAAGCCGAAGTACTCAGAGAAATACCTGTCCCAGTGCCAATTTTTCCACCACAAATTCCACACTGAGTCAACCGGGAAAAGAACCCGGTCCTTCGCAGTGAGAGGCCAGCGACTAACTGCCTGAACCATGGCACAGCCTTTTTACTCAGTTACATCTTCTATTCCATCTTCTTAACAATAGTCCACATGCACTTGATTCCATGTTATTTCGGCCATCTGCTTCTACCGGTGCAATTCTCGTATAAACTCATTTCTTCAAACACGTCAGTGTTGTTCTTAGGTTCTCCACAAGCTACGAGGAACGTGAAGTCATTAACTGAGTAATTTCGAAGATTGGAGCCCTACCGGATATACAATTTGTTCAGTAGTGTCTATTATTACGTAACGCAGGAATTTCGCCCTTATGTTCTCCGTTACAGGAATCAGTTCCCACAGCAGCCCACACAATTAACTGTCTGACTGTAAGGACCGTCGCACTTTTGTCGCAAAGAGTAGTTACTCCGGAACTCAGGAAATTCTAAATCTTTAATAAAGCCGGCAGGTTTATTGGCTTCATAAGTCCTCGCAAATTGTTCTTGTCCTGATCCATATTAACCCTTTAAATACGAAGAGTATCAGTTTTATATAAGGACTCAGTGCGTACCGCGCTGTAAACACTCTCCACTTCGGTTATAAAAACCAGTCTCTTAATGTTTTATAAGGCAAAAGTTGCTGTTTGTTCTGAGATCCGTACAAAACACATAAACGCAATGTGGGCACCACGTAGAATTTTTTAATGTTAAACCTGGCGGTACGTAAAGTTACCGCTAGGCTTTAAAAGGTTAATCCAACCAGCTCCCTCCTATCCTGTTTCATTAGAACACATTTTAATCTTACGACGCCATCTAAGCTAGGTCTTGCAGACGGCCCCTTTCTTTCAGGATGTTCAAAATCCTGTATACACGTCCTTTTGGCCCATGCGTGTTACATGGCCTGCCCATCTCACCCTCCTTCTTTATAACACTACGAACTGTACTCATCAAGAAAATAGTAAAATTATTCATTCAGCTATTTCTGCTCCAACCACTTCTTACTTTCGTCTTCCACTCTGTGATAAGCCTTCTTCTCAGCATCTTCATCTCCTCTTCAGTTAACGTGAGGCATAACACCCCATGCTACATAATGGCAGCATAAATTTTCCGGTCCCAATTAACCTTTTAAAGCCTAGCGGTAACTTTACATACAACCAGGTTTAACATTAAAAAATTCTACGTGGTGCCCACATTGCGTTTATGTGTTTTGTACGGATCTCAGAACAAACAGCAACTTTTGCCTTATAAAACATTAAGAGATTGGTTTTTATAACCGAAGTGGAGAGTGTTTACAGCGCGGTACGCACTGAGTCCTTATATAAAACAGATACGCTTCGTCTTTAAAGGGTTAAATCAATTCTGTAAATCCTGTCCCTATAGTTTCCATTCCTGAATTTTTTGTGAACTTATGTTTAAGCAGGGTTTTCTACTCACTTCAGGCGCAGACATTACAGTGTTTATCCTCTGTTTAAGCTATTGCAGAATACGTTTCCGATCTGCTCCTTACCTTCAACAGACATTCCGGTTTATTCCTTATAGCCATGCTGAACTTGCACTCTCCTCTAAATTTTACTCTTCCTTTTATGCTTTCTGACAACAAAATTTGGACCACAGGGTGTTACTGTTCGTTGCTGCATCCTATTGATGGAACTGCTGATATATATGCCTTGTAATATTTTGGATATTCTAAAGGCAAATGGCGGAATAATTATATTTTTAATTTTTGGCATTTGTGGGGGGGGGGGGTTGTTGAATAACGTTATCTTGGCAAATTGGGTTATTTTCATATTTTGTTGCGCACCATACGTAGGTTGAACTCATTTTCAGGCTGACAGGCAGGTGCTGGATCAATCGAACACTGAAAGCCGTATAGACCAAAACACGGTTTTACGTGGGCTGCACGGCGAAATGTTCTTGGTTTCACAATTTGATATCCAGAAGACCTGAGATCCTGGTACGCAAAATTTCAGATGTTATTAAAGTTATATAAATTAAAAATAATACGCGCAGATCTAAAGTACAGCTTAAAAGCTCATGTGATATCCACATATATATGTACATACATAAGTACATAAATACACATATGATACATGCATGTATATTCATATGATATCCTCTTACAAGAACTCACACTTACCAACACACACACACACACACACACACACACACACACACACACACACACACTGAAATTTGTAATAGAAAGTTAAGGTTCCCGTTTCGTACTCGAAAATCCGCCCGTTTAAAAACCGGGCCATAAAATAGATCCCGTGGAATTTTCATTACACTCGTCTTTCTTTACAATGAATACCTTTATAATAGAACCTAATTTAAATTATGCCATATCTGATTACTTTCAAATTTTCAATTCATTATTCCCCAATAACCAAACTTATTATCAGATGCTTGACTACAAAATATTAACACTGGAAACGCACATAAACATTGCAGTTAATAAACAAACAAGACCTTAACCCAGAACCTGGACCCATATAATCCTCGCAGCAATCGCACTGTTTTATTGACCTTTACGCACACAGATTTGTCACAGTGTCGTGTTCACAATTTTGCTGCGAGTGTGAAGAATCAATACACTTGTGGCTGCTCCAATATTTTCGAAAAGGTTTGTACTCTCCAATAGCCGCCGAGTCTGGGAAATTATTTACAAGTGCTAGTCGGGGGGGGGGGGGGGGTGGGGGAGAAACTAATCCGCGAGTAATTTTCTGGTATTGTTACAAGTAACCCCGAGGGATTTTAACGGGGAAGTGGGTTGAGGGGTGTAGAGAGGGATGGAAGAGAGGAAAATGAATGTAGTTCCAGTTGTGTGTGTGTGAGTGTGTGTGTGTGTGTGTGTGTGTGTGTGTAGCGGAAAGGTGGGTCTAACAGAGATGAAATACCACCATCATACATATACAGCCATGAAGAATAAAAATACACGCAATTTTATTTGCAATACTCAAGAGGAGTACCGGTGTTGTACTTCCTGCATTATGTAACCTAAACTTGCCTGACACAACCGCGCAAGTCACTTCCCTGTTTCTTTAAAAAACTGCTAAGCCAAGTGTGTCAAATACAGATTTGTTTTATCAGTGAGTACAATAAAACAGAACCAAAATAAAGTGCATGTTCCTCTTTTTGCTGATCCAAGACACTATGATATGCAATAGAACATCATGTCTGCCAACGTTACAAAAATAATTGTAAAGCTATCCCATTACAGACGTGTACAGGCCTTGAGTGTTCCAGGAAGTCGAGGCTTCCAAATTTCCAGACAATCGCAGCATGAATGTGATCAGGCAGTCAGCCCTAAACACCGGCCGTCTTTACCCTCCAGGAATTATTCGCGATATTCATTTCTGTAAGCGACTGAGTCGATCCCAGGGTCATAGTGGTGCCGGAAGGATTAAGTCAATGAAAAATTCCAATGACTCCACAAGGAATCGAAGCCGTAACCTTCCTTACAATAATCACGTCATTGTATTTTTACATCAACAAAATTTGTGTATTTGATTCCAAATGCACAAAGAGTTTTATCATCAATCGTAACACACTCCTACATGTTTCGACCATGTTGGGTCATCTTCAGGGAGAACATTTTTATTATCGTTACACTAAGGTTGCACTTTACAGTTGAGTGAGAATGTGCTGTTGACTGTGTACTGCGTTGTTTTTGGAGGCGTGAACTCTCTGCAGTCCCGGCCGAACACATTAAATTTATAAGTAAATTTATTGTAACGTATTTGTTTAAGCAACCAACCGCCTGTTACAAAACCCGATGTTTTATAAAACACTGACAGGCGTTGGCAGTTGAGCCTATTCTGAGGCAGAATAATCAACCTCTAACCTCACACACTTTTTCAAGGAAAGTATTAACCCTTTAAAGAGGAATCTTCTCTGCTTTATATAAGAACTCAGTGCGTACCGCGCTGTAAACACTCTCCACTTAGGTTATAAAAACCAATCTCTTAATGTTTTATAAGGCAAAAGTTGCTGTTCGTTCTGAGATCCGTACAAAACACATAAACGCAATGTGGGCACCATGTAGAATTTTTTAATGTTAAACCTGACGGTACGTAAAGTTACCGGTAGGCTTTAAAAGTTTAATATACATCTTCGTCCACAACTGGCTGTCCTTCGAAGAGGATTTTCTACTAAAATTTTGTGTGCATTTGACAAATTGCCCATGCCTTCCACACATGTGTCATATCTTATTCTTCTGATTTAATTATCCTATACTGAGGAGAAGAAACACTTACACTCACCGTTTATTTGAGAATAAAGCCTGCTTTTATTATTTTAAGAGTGGAATCATGGAACTGCTTACAGCACCGTCTGTCATCTGAAAATTAAAGAAAGAAGCCAACCGAAAGGAATGAGATCCGTGATACAGAACAAATGAAGCACAACGAACCACTTCTCAGTAGTGGTTACACGCCGTCTTACTTTCACTAATACACTTTCCAAACTGAGTGGGAACCCGGTATGAGACACATCAGCTTTCGTTTCCAGTAGCTACAACATTTTTCTCAACATTTTACATATGAAGAACAAATTAACACGATGACTTTATGGTTATTAAATTTGAGGAGAAACATATAAAATTATCATTAAAATTTGACTAAAGAACACGCTTTCAATGCAATTTAGAAGAAATGAGGAATTTTAAAACTAATTTGTGGGATGAAAGAGTATATGGCGTCGAAACATCAAGTGTGACAATTATAACGTCTTGCATGGGATTAAAATCTGGTTTAGAAATAATACGAGTGTTGGAAAAATCGCAAAAGAAAAGAAACAAATTTTCTCGAATTGTCAAAACGTGTACCATATTAGGCAAAATGAGAGAGGCCTGTGCAATTCATCCTTCAGCATCTAGGCATGACAAGGTCTGTATTGGCATTTGTTTCTGTTTTAATCTATTTGCTTGCTGTTTGTTTACCTGTATAAATATATTTAAATTATTATAAATCGATCTTTTTTGATGGGCCTAGTTATGTTGAAGTCAAGAAGGTAGGCCTCTTCTGTTTTCTGTCTCTGCTTTTGTTCGTATGGGTTTAAGCAGAAGAATTATCAAACAGTGCATGGCGATGAATGGTGACTGAGATGCCACTGACTGTAAGCGTCTGTGAAGACAAGTCGCGGTCGTCAGCGGCCACAGTTAACACTGGGTCTTTAATTACAAACGTCTTATTTTGTACTTACAGTATTGGTGCTTTTACTGATCTTCTGAATTTTGTGGGAAATTTCGCCTTCAATCTTCGGTTGCAATATCGATTATTCTGACATTTTGCATTGTTTTCCTCAGTACTTCCTAAAAATTCAGTCATAATATTTTAAATTAGCAACAATTACGACATTTCTCATCCGTATTAATTAATTTTTGTTAAACATCCTACCGCTCGACGCTGCATAGACTGCTTTACTGAGACGGTCGTTAAGCGAACAAAAATTACATAAAATAATAATTATTTACTTATTTTTCAGTTTAGTGTTTTACAGTGTTGATAATAAAATGTGGCGAGAACTTAATCCGAAAAGCATCGGTGCATTTAACAAAGCGCGTGTTCGACAGTCACATTGCGAAGTATTTGTGATACATTCCCCACCACACTTTGTGCAAATGTCTGCATTTCAACTCAAGTTCCAGTAGATTGTGTTTCGTAGATAGTGGGTTGAGTCGCTTTGCATTAGTCAGTTTGTTATTATGTCCTGCTGCATATTTTATGAACAAAACTGTACACGCAGCAAGGCTCACAAAACAAATTGCTTCCCCCATTTCCTCTCGGCAGCTAGCGCGCTTGGAAAACACAAAATTTCCCGACCCTCATTCATTGGTAGAGCTTAACTATTATATAATCAACGTTAATTAAAGTCTGCTAATCATTTATTTCGATAATTAAATTTCGCTCATCATAAATCATAATTAAGGTCTCGAGGCATTTTGCAGTTTGGTAAGCTAAGTAATAAGGTAGGCAGAGACCTCTACCGTCTTTACGCTGCAACTGGCAATGGGATATTAACTGCTAGTAGAGAGGTGGGTCTACCGCTAGAAGCTCTGCTTATTAATCTCGCAGAAAACGGGGAATAAAATTAACGAAGTAACAGGGATCTAATCCATCTACGTTCTTTGTCTTGTATAATCGGTTTAAACAGGGCGTGACGTGGATTCCGCAGACAAATCAGCACAAAAAGTGGGACGCAGTTAGACGTTTTAGCAAAGAAGGAGCCGGGCGGTTTATGAACATGGTTACACTTGCGCGTTTTGCCTCATTACTACAGTTGTGTAACCTAAATTTCACTTTACAAGAACAGAACGTGTTAAGTAGGATTTGAGGCTGTCACGGCTGTACCATTAAGTTTACTCCTTCGTGGGTTACATAATGCCGTGTAGGGATGCAGATGAGAACAGACTTTTCAATGGAACCAGTTGCCTCCACAATTAGGCTAGGTGTACATGGGTGCCCTTTGCAGTAGGTCACTTGAGGACTTCGATACATAACTCAGGGTTCCGTTCTTCTGTTACATGACGCTGCATCAGTAGGTAAAGTGTTTCTTTCGTTTAGAGCGGTGATTTTTGACCGGTGACGTGCGTACCACTGGTGGTACTTTGAGGGTCGTCTAGTAGTAGGCGAAGTTACTTAGGAATTATAATTTTTTTTACAATTTAATTTTAAATATTTTAACCGCAATAATAAATTGCTTTAAAGATATTTCGATAAAAATAAAAACATTAAGAAATGCTTATAAATTCAAACAATAAAATACGAAATGAAGGTTATTAATATTTTAAGCACCTGGTAGCAGGGTTAATATTTATTCGTGATCGTGGTACGGGAGAAAAAGAAGATTGAAAGGCACTGCTTTAGAGGTCACTAGGAAACCCCGTGATCCTATTGCACACTGATGTAGCGTCGTATTTCAGATGAACTTCACAAACGTGGGAACCTCAGAATTTGCATTCGGAACAGAAATACGGGAATACTCTGAATGACATCACTGAAGATAGTTAATTCTGTATACTATGATGAAAGCGGCAGCATTTCCTCCGAACTGTTGGGACACATATACCAAGCTACATTACGTTATAAGGTGCTATTATTACCAGCTACTGCGCCGTACTTTGCATTAGCTGGTAATAATAATAATAATAATAATAATAATAATAAGTGATAAAGAAAGAAGCCGAGAAGATTCTAAAATATAACGACCTTATAATAGAAATACAGCGCATGTGGAATGTAAAAACAAAGGTGACGCCAGTGGTAATAGGAGTAACTGGAACCATTTCAAAATCCTTCAGAAAATACTTGAGCAGCGTACCGGGAAAGCACGATATCAAGGAACTACAGAAAACAGCTATATTGGGCACAGCACACACACTGCGGGAAGTGCTAATGTAGAAGCACAAAAGAGTTTAATATTGCAGACAGCGCTATATGCACCATTAACAGTACGCGCAGAATGGCTGCGACACTGTTTATCCTAGAAATATAATTTTTTTCAGGTATGTAAGTGTGAATACCCTGCATAAAGGGGATGATGTTATAATAATAATAATAATAATAATAATAATAATAATAATAAAAACGTGTATGTATAACAATTGTACGCAATATGTAAACTATTAAGTATACATCACGTTACTGCGGAAGTGACAGTACTCTCTAAAGCAGGTTGTAATTACAGCCGTAGTGTTTAACCAGACGCGGTGTCGTACCGATAAGCAACCCAGCCATCGCACTCTGCTGTGTTGTCTTCACAAATCTGCCAAGCAGAATACCATCATGTTGAAGTTTCCTTTCTCTGTCGGCTTCCAGATCTTAGCAATTGCTTTCTGTTTTCATCATACCGGCTAACGTCACGCGGGGCTGTCACGGCGTGAGAAGTGCGACTGTGGTGATCAGCGAGTGTGCTTAGGCGGTCTTGTTCTCTGCGTCTCGTTCGATGGTAAATGATATCCGAAATTTATACCGAGGGCTGTGCGTACAGCCAAATGCCCTCAAATACAAGAAATGGGAGAAATTTACAGGATGTAGTGGCAAAATAATACTGCTGGTTTAATAACATGGATAAGTATTTTGGTTAGGACGAAATAATTAGGGAAAATAAGCCACCCTTCCTCTTTGTCCTCAGGCAAAAAGAACCAAATCATATCGACACACACGTATATGTAAGACGCGTTTTAGTATTATCCTTCCATCTACAGCACCTTCTCCTATGTTAAATCTTATGTCAGTATAGTCTAATCAAAATTCTTTAAAAATATAAAAACAGTTTTTATCACTTAATTTTGACAAAGTGACAAAATTTTCGATTTGTGCCTCTGAGGTGTTTACACCAGCATTAAAAGGGTATTGGGAAAAAGCCATAATCGAATTTTTGGTATCAAATAGTGGACAGGCTCTAAAGTAAGTAAGCACACTGTGCGGTGTAATATTTTTACCTTATAACTGGATACTACTGCACAGTGCAGTCGTTCTAACGTGGACTGCAGTGCAGTAGAACTGCACGGAATGGCGCTCATATGACCGTTCGTGAATTGCTTCCTTAAGACGATAAGCCTACAACTAAGTACAACAATTTTACTTCGAAATAAGTAGCTGTATATTTTATTTTCATCGAATTATTAGTTTTAACACGACAATATTAAAATGATGTAAGAATCTGTTACTATTATAAATATCGTAAATGTCAGCAGACGGTTGTTACATAGAACTGTGAAGTGGGTGTCCTGTCTTGAAGAATGAATATGTATGACAGGAGCAGCAGAATATTTCTGGTCTAAAAATGATAACGCTGCAAGTTTCTTTCAAAGTAACAATTAAACACTGGAGATAATGTTTCCAACATTAATGTGAATGCTCTGTCTTTCCGCTTTAAATGTTTTTTTACTTTCGTCTTTAAGAATCCGAATATATTCCTTTTTTATATATATTTTACTTGTGCTTATCTGTTAAAAAACAACGACAGGTCTTCTGAGGAGGAAACTTCTGTAAGTTTTCCTTAATTGGTTATAGCGTCTACAAAGCATTTCTAGACCGGCTTTCTGCTGGTGTTTAATTGATTGGGGGCCTTGTTAGCAACTTCTCAATTAATGATGTGTTTTAAGAAAGAATGAAACGTAGTCACAATTATCATTAAGTCGAGTTTAATTTACTAACACTGGGGTCCGTTTTGTGTTTCGTTATTTTGACTCTCTCTGAGGACGGACTGATGTCGCTAAGCTTAGGATTTCTGGACTAATGGATGTGATGGGAAGACATTTACGTAAGCGCGACTGTATAACCAAACAACCAACCAACCTCCTTAGTTACCGACAGATCGACCGGCTGAGAAAGAAAGAAAGAAAGAAAGAAAGAAAGAAAGAAAGAAAGAAAGAAAGAAAGAAAGAAAGAAAGAAAGAAAGAAAGAAAGAAAGAAAGAAAGAAAGAAAGAAAGAAAGCAAACCAACAAACGTACAGACAATCTGCCCACTGACCCACCCATCCCAGGACAGCGGCAACAGCGCAGTCACTACAGTGATCAGGATGCAGTCTGAATATCTGAGAAATCGGGCTCCTTTCCTGATCGAAGCAAGAAATTTTTCTGTACTGCAAAAGCCTCCAGACCGACTCTGCGGCCCAAAAAGCCTCTTATTCACTGGGCAGCGGGAGACGTTTTCCCTGAGGCAAGGCGGTCATAGTGTAAAGCTGAAAAATAAGTTTCGTCTAGTGCCGAGGTGATGAATTAATGGGTTCATATGCCTTCAGTAATCGCACATGGACAAATTTACGTTAATTACTAGACTTATATTAAAAGAATAGAACATGATTTTTCAGGAAAACCCAAACTTTGTTTCCTGAGTGGGACAGTGGGTATTTTCGGAAACATTTTAAATTCTTTCAGTAACACGATTTCTGAAATATTCGTAGAATCAATTTTTTTTAAAAAAAAGTCCTTAAAACCATGAAGACTGAAAA
This sequence comes from Coptotermes formosanus, assembly GCA_013340265.1. Taxonomy (NCBI): domain Eukaryota; kingdom Metazoa; phylum Arthropoda; class Insecta; order Blattodea; family Rhinotermitidae; genus Coptotermes; species Coptotermes formosanus. Next base: position 455,476 of record BLKM01000173.1, on the reverse strand, counting down.
AATATTTGGAACATGAAATGTGTGTTCCATGCTTTACAAATCCTGCTCCAAGAATTTGTTCTTATAAATACTTAGCTACTTAAAGCTGCACATTCGCCCAGCATTGCATTAGGTTTTCGTATCAACTTCACGTTACTTTTGGCTCACATAACCAAACTGAAGCAACTTAACTTGTTTCTGTAAGTTTCTCTAACATTACATTTCAAGAAATCCCGTTCAGCCGTTCTTGAGCTGTCACATACAAAGAGGAGGATGGACGGAAGAAAAGAACAATTTTAGTACCGCCCACGTAGCATGCCAAAGGGCCTAAATTGGAATAACAAGCGAACATGCATATTTCTTTCTTTCCGCCTTTCTTATTCTGACTTCTGCCTGCCTAACCATTGTAGGTGTAGAAGGTTATTGTTGCACCTGTCCACAACCAACGACACGCACACGCACACTTGGTAGGACTCCTCTGGAGGAGGGATCGGCCCATAGCAGAGACTATCAATTGTGTCACAAAAAATAAATATTAAATTTAAAGATTTTCTGTAACAAATACAAAATAAAAAAGAAAACAATACGAACTTAAGAGTTTAACCTTTTAAAGCCTAGCGGTAACTTTACATACCACCAAGTTTAACATTAAAAAATTCTACGTGGTGCTCACATTGCATTTATGTGTTTCGTACGGATCTCAGAATAAACAGCAACTTTTGCCTTATAAAACATTAAGAGATTGGTTTTTATAACCGAAGTGGAGAGTGTTTACAGCGCGGTACGTACTGAGTCCTTATATAAAACAGATACGCTTCGTCTTTAAAGGGTTAATGAAGAAACACCAACACTGTTTTATGTGATGACGTCACTAATATGCAAACTGGAATACCCTTTGTGTTAAATGTGTAGAGAGATATTTAAACTTGAAGTATCGCGGTATGCCTTTGCAGAAAATTGGTATTGGAACTTAAGTGACATTAAGTCAATGCATGAATGACATAAAGAACCATAGATGAGGGGTATGTTACAAAGACAGGATTAATGACAGGAGGCAGGTACGTAAGCAACACCCCATGAAGACCCGTGCGCAAATGGAAGTACACATATACATATTATTGCCTGGTCACACAGTGGAAACGGTGTTGAGCACTACACCCCGGAAAGGCACCGGTTCGTCTTACTCGTTCTGCTTATTAGTGGCTAATTTGGCCACGGATTTAGACTGCAGTTTGTCTGCCGGGAAAAAGAGTTTGTGTTTGACACATCAGGCAGTTGGATGTTATCCTTTCCTTGTGTATTGGCACTTACTAAAGGACTTTTAGATAATGGATTAAATAATGATTTCATAAGTGTAACGGGAAGAGAGGTTTAATAATCACTTTGATATTTAATTAGAAACTAACAACTAAAGTTCTTAAATTTTAACTTTTCGGTCGTGCATCACAGCTTTCATGTTTAACAACACACCACCAGGACTGAAGGTCGATCGTAGTTTGTGTTTTGTATATTTTATATCGTTTGTGAGATCTCGCAAAATTTTATATTGTTTCTTGAATTTTAAGCTTTTGTATAAGCAAACACCTGATGGTGATCAGCTTCATCGAAACTGTGAGTGCTTCAAAAATAGTAATGAATACAGGCTGTGGCAGACAGAACACGTGCACATAGTGGTACCTACGTACCCGTAAATAGTAATGAATACAGGCTGTGGCAGACAGAACACGTGCACGTAGTGGTACCTACGTACCCGTAAATAGTAATGAATACAGGCTGTGGCAGACAGAACACGTGCACGTAGTGGTACCTACGTACCCGTAAATAGTAATGAATACAGGCTGTGGCAGACAGAACACGTGCACGTAGTGGTACTTACGTACCCGTAAATAGTAATGAATACAGGCTGTGGCAGACAGAATACGTGCACGTAGTGGTACCTACGTACCCGTAAATAGCAGGCAGTGCTAAAGTGATACACTAAACCCAACTCTTGAAAACTTTTATTTATTTTTGCGAATTATACTGGATTAATCGGTAAGTTTCGATAATAAATTTAAAACTTAACAAAACTTATTGCAGGAACTGTACATAGGGAAATATTGGTTCGGCAATTTGTGACGTTAGTGTGGAGTCATCAGAGTATGGAATATTCCAGCAATATACAACTTGCAACAAAACAGTGTTTATCTGCCTTTTGGATCTAGTAATGACTATACCTCCACAAACACAAAGGGTTATTGTAGTAGGCCGTATTTTCTGCCCATAAACCAACAAAAACACGGGTAAAAAAATTGAGAAGACTGAGAGAAGCAACATTCATCTAAAGCCTTGTTCTGTATCTGTGTTGTGATTGGCTAGGGACTTGATTGCCCAGACAATCGCTCAACCAATGAGCTCGCACTGAATAATGGATGTAGCTTTAATGGTACCCTACTGTGTCCCCCCCCCCTCCTGCCCCAACCTTTTTGATCCCTAGATGTAATGAATCTCTCTCTTCAAAGTTATATTTTCTTTTCTTGTCTCTCCTTTTTTGCTTCATTTCCGACTCTCTTTACTGCGTCGTATAAAAAGGCTGGCTTGCGATGAATGTTGCATAGGGACTGTTCTTGTTCGCCTCCCACTTAATGTGACTTGCTTAATGATCCATTAATAGTAGGGTTGTGTGTTATCTGCTAGCAACTAGACAGAGCAAAGCGTGCCAAGCTTTATTGCAGTCCACATACTTATGAACCCACTGATGTTTAATTTCGAAATTAGTGGCATCCGAATTTGTAATTTCATAAATAAATTCTTAATTTGTAACCAAATACCTTCATAAGGTTTGTCATATTAAATATTTTAAGGACGATATAATTTTGGTCTGAAAATCGAAAAATCGCTTTTCGGGCTCTAAGAGAAGGAAGCTAAAGGCTGATGAATCACGTCGAAGTAGCGCAAGGTCAAGAATGAGTAAGAATTTACCTTCACTCGTCCATATTTCTTCAAGTATGAAGCTTGACCCTTGAAGATGGGACGGAAAGGTTTTTTCGAAACGTCGGTAACTAAGAACAAATCAGCACTGCGTAACATCCAAGAAGAGAGAAGACACGCAGTCCCAGCAAACGAGCGGCCGTGGACCCAAGCCTTAGACCGCGCGGCCGCTGGTATCGTCTGTAAACTTAATATGGTTTTGTAAAACTTTTTCCGTCGTTTTGACCAGTTGAGAAGCTTAACTGTCTCCGCTTTAATACAGACTCTGCTCCACGCAGTTAGTGGCTCCTTGACAAAGTCTGGTTTCGTTTGGTTTAGTCTCGTAGTCCGTCCATCTTCTACCTACTTTGTAACAGTAAGTGTAGAGGGTTTTTATTTTCACTTGATCACACTCAAACACACACCACAGTCGGTAGGACTTCTCTGGACGAGGGATCGGTCCGTCACAGAGACCTCTACCTGACAACACACAACACCTACAAGAGACAAAATCCATGCACCCGGTGGGAATCGAACCCACGATCCCAGCAAGCGTTCAGCAGCAGACCTACACCTAATACCGCGCAGCCACTGGGATCGGCTCCTTGACAAAGTTAGGTTTGTTATATTTATTTTGAAGTTTTCACTGATACCTCAGTGAATTTAGTCATATATTTTCGCATGAGTAATAGTTTAGTGCCACTTATGTAAACGAAAAATTTCGCTCAAAGTACAACGCTTGTATTTGGCAGGCAACTGTTTCGAACTTTTAACCACCAGGTATGCTGATTGAGAAGGTACATGTTTTCCTCAGGCCATCCACGTACAACCACCAAAAAAAGGCACCAGAAATGCTTGCTTCCACAATGCTTCCATTTCACTGCTCATGTTAACATTGGACAAAAATGTAATCTGAAGTGATGACAGCAACGTTAAGAATGTCCAAATAAAGAGTTTGGTCAGTAGAGTTAAATCATTAAGTCACTGACATAATGGCCCTTCTTTTATTATTTTAACTTATTTAAAATTTGTACTGAGGAAAATTTCGTAATGAGAGCTTCTTCTTTTTCACCTGCAACAAGTATTACTCTAGTGGCAAAATCAAAAAGAAGGGCCGATCATGTAGCACACGTGACAAGGAAAACAATTTAAGGCTTTGTTTGGAGAATGTGAAAGACAGAGGAGCTCTTTTGAAGATAATATTAAAAACAATGTTTTAAATGAGATGGGAGACAGTGGGTTGGATTCATCTACTTTGGGGTAGGAATCACTGACGTTCTATCTGCGACACCATAATTAGCGTTACAGTTATATAAAATGCTGTAAATTTCTTGATAAGCTGAGGAATTATTCTTCTCAAGAAGGACAATGTTCCATGCAGACAACTAATTATTTAACAAGTCCCGTATTGCATTTGCCCAAAATTAGTGTTCCCACACTGTTTAATTATCACTTCTCTATCATGCGTAGAAATGTGATTGTGTTTTGTCATACACCGTTTTTATATATGAGCAGGAAGAGCAAACACTTGCGTTGCTGAAGTGCGCAGCGGGTGTTCTGTAGACCCAAGCCCTATTTTCCTTGTTTCACTTCGTTGTATATGGAACAGAACCATTCCACTCTCCAGGCACGTACTGCAGTATGGTTCCCTCAAACAAAAGAATTAACGTCTTTTGTTTTTATTACTGCCACCAGCATCTGTACAGGAGCAGAATACAAAACGCCACGGAATAATTCACTATTGTGTGTTAATTTTACATAAGCTGACAACTATTTTATATAGCAACCTTTCTGCCTGCACCTGCTGCAAATATTATGCTTAATTTGTGTGTTTTTCTGAGGCGTAACATTATGACATATCAAGTACAACCCTTCGAAAATGGTGCGGGCAAAACAGAATTAAATGTTACGAGTAAACTCTCGCCTCACGCGGGATATTCTGAGGGTTTAAATTCAATAATTTCGTATTCAAACAAAACGTAATTTATTCAGCGTGATACACATTTAACAGTCAGTATTTTAGGCGATCTGTAAACTGCGGTTTTGCATTTATATCAGCGGTCAATAGGTTACATGTGTAATACACTGTAAAACGAAACTTTGCGAGTTTATAGAAGAGCCCCGCAATTAAGAAGCTGAAGGTTAAAAATTTTGTGAGGATTCTTTGCTCCTTACATGACAGAAGAATTTTCGTTACTTTATCAGTAAGTGCCCACCACTAATTAATGCTCTGAACCAAAAGAATTTATTCCAGAACATTATATTCACTATAAAGAAAATAAAATTCAAAAAATAAAAATAAATTTCATCTTGGACGTCTCGTTGTGTTGCATATATTGTAATATAGTTACAATATCAGTTATTTCCTGGGGGGTAAAGGCGGCCGGTGCGTAGGGCTGATAACCTTACCACTTTCATGTGCCGATTGTCTAGAAATCTGGGAGCCTCGACGTCCTGGAAAACTAAGGGCCTGTCCAGGCCTGTAATGGGATTGCGTTATGACATTAATTACCATCAACACAATTAATTATATTAATTGTATTACATACTTTAGCGGTTACATGTTTCAATCATTATATGGCCATCTTCAAGCAGATAAATACACAAAGACCAAAGCTACTTTTGCAAATATCGTTTTATGTGTCGAACCTTAATCTAACGCATAAAAAGATATTTGCAAATTTAATTTTGATTCTTTTACTTAAACGGACTAAAGATTAACATATAAATAATGGTTGAAATGTGTAGCCATACATATATATTGTATGATTAATATAATTAGTTTTGTTGATAGTGATTAACCCTTTAAAGACGAAGCGTATCTGTTTTATATAAGGGCTCAGTGCGTACCGCGCTGTAAACACTCTCCACTTCGGTTATAAAAACCAGTCTCTTAATGTTTTATAAGGCAAAAGTTGCTGTTTGTTCTGAGATCCGTACAAAACACATAAACGTAATGTGGACACCACGTAGAATTTTTTAATATTAAACCTGGTGGTACGTAAATTTACCGCTAGGCTTTAAAAGGTTAATATCCATTTTGTAAAAAATAAATGTAAATTAAAATATTTCCTCCCACCATGACACCCCATAACACACGCTACCATGACACCCCATAACACACGCTACCCCTAGTGACATACAAGGCTTACGATCACAAGCCCCGCCCTCTTCATCGCCGATCTGATTCACTTGTGAAGGTTAAAGCCTGATACAGGGTGGTCAAACTGTCCCAAGTGTAAAAAAATATTACACCTTTGAGGGTCCCTTCGCTGTTTTCCTTTCGATTAGATTTATCACCACATACTGAAGCATTTACAACATAAAGAGATCTAGGCCTTCAAAGTTTGATATTAATTACTAAATAAATCGATTTCTGTTACTTTTATTTCAGTTTTATATCACAAATTTACACAGGAATTTGAAATGCGGCAGGCTACATATTTCTGTGAGACAGGAAGTCTCCTTTAAATTAAATGTTGACTGTGTACTATGCACTGGAGGCCAGCACATTCTCATTCATTTGTAAAATGCAAACCTAGTGTAACGGTAAAGGAAAGTTCTCCTTGAAGATGACCCAGCAGGGTCGAAACATGTAGGAGTGTGTTACGATTGATGATAAAACTCTCTTTGTGCATTTGTTGGTGATTAGTGTTTTTGTATGATATAGTGCACGGACATGGAACACATTAAATGTTGTTATTCTATCAGGTACATGTAGTTTTGCAGAGAGTACAGAAATGTCTGCAACAAAATGTAATATGCAAGTTTAGTTTGGATATGCAGAAGAAGAGAATGTTTATTGAAATTTTAAAGAGAAATGTATAAAGATCCGTAAAAAGGTCTGTAAACCCAAACCACACAAAGTAACAGTCGTGAGTTTCTCTCAGTTACAGTTACACGGGCTGTAACACATGTTTTTAAGCGATTGGTTCTCTAATGTAAAACAAATCCTGACAGACACCTTATCGATTTTACAAATAACCATTTCTTCTAACCACTAGATACTTTTTTCTGACGTACATTTCGTCTTCTTTACCTGAACATTACAAGCAGCGGGTGAGTTGTTCAAGATTATGGGAAAATCATTCCTTTTTTCTTTATTACACCTTCTTATTCTTATCTCCTTCTTGCCTTTGACCCACATTCCTTCCCCATTCCTTTTCTCTGTTCAACTCATTGTATTTCGTCTTCTCTTATCACTGTAAGGGTTGGTTTATATAAACCGTTTTGACAAGTGCCTTTTATAACTTCGCTTTCCACAGGTAAGCTTTGAGTTGCACCGTTCTTATATATCGCATTCCTAGAGGGACTCTATAAAACCACATTTTCACTGAAAAATTACGCCATGAATTTGAAGAGTTTTTAAGGAACAGACTGATGGAATTTATTGGCAAAGAAAAGAACCTGTAATGGTGACGGAAACATAGTAGTCCGTTTTATATATTTGGCATGGCGCATTTTATAACCATTCTAAAAATACTGCTGAAATTTGATATTTAATATCTCCGTTGGCGTACGTTTCAATCTCACAAAAAAAGAATCAGCCAAGACCAACTTTATTTATCCCTTTATTTAGAGATTTTGAGCAACCGGCTTCGGTCCAGTAGGCCATCATCAGGCTGTTCTAAAAACATGAAATGTTAAAACTCTAATCTTCGGAAGGATAAGGCCTTCCTCTTTCACAGTGGGGTTAAAATTATACAGCCTTGTATACGTATAGCATAAAAAGTACGTATAAAATATATAGAGGTGTAGAAGATGATGAGGTATATCAAACGTCGGCCGTAAGATAGACATATACACAAGAATGCATCTTCTCAGTGCTGGCAGCTTCCCTCAATTATTTATAGCAGAACTTCCATCCGTGGTCTTATGTGCTGTACGCGATGTATTTACTTCTTAGGTTTTATGCTAGCTTTCCAATTTTTTGGTTACCAAGTGTAAGCTGTAATCACTTTTCCGTATTCCGTACGAGATAAATGCTTTATAACTGTGCCCTCCTATAGTGACGCCGCTCTGAGTCGGCACTGTGTGTCCAGTGTATCAGGTGGGCACTGTACTTCTGTTGTGCTGCGAAGTACACGTGGCTTATGCTATTGCTAAAATGCCATGCTTCTATTTTATTTTGTGATGATTTCTGACTGCCACAGTTAGACACATCCAGATTCCATCTTTTATCATAGAGAAAAATAGGAGACGAAGATAGATTGTAATTGTAGGAGGATATTGTGAAATCACAGTTCCTCTTAAGACATCTTGAAAAATACTTCTGGCACAGAGGGACGCTGCAGTTTTGGCCAAATCGTAGTTAGCCTCTTTGATCTACGTTTATTTGGCACGGTACATGCCATAATCATCCTAAAATTCGGCTTCTGCCTTTATTTCTGTTATATCGGCCACAGAAAAGAAAATACTCAGCCACAGAGAACGGCAGGCACCACTGTATTTCATTTCAGACTCGTAGATTAGGTAATAAAGCCCTCAGTCAGCTGGTATATGGGTTGCTGACTTTCGAAATTTGCAAGCAAAAGGCAGTGTACGTGAATATTGGCTCACGAACTATCCTAGCTGAGAAATTTCGGAATTTTCCTCTGCTTCACCAAGCCTGGATGGCTCAGTCGGTATAGTGTTCAGGGTATGGTTTCGAAGACCGATGAATCGGATTTCGAATCCGCATAGAGTCAAAATATTTCTGACTTGAACATAGTGCCCAGGCCAGCTCTGAGACTCACCCAGCAAACTATTGCACGGATACTGAGGCCCCTTTATCGGGACTAATGCAACTATGCTATGCAGCTAACCACTGTCCTTCACCTGTAACAGATTTTGTGGGGCTATGCCTTTACTCCGCCAGACGTATTCAGAGCATGACGCTATACTAAGCACAGACGAAGACTTTTTTTTCACATTTATCAGCATGTAAATGTCATCATGGCATTTGAAAATAACGGCAGGCGTCCTTTTCTTCAAATATTTACACATACAAAATTTAAGCCATCTGCCACCTGATTCGGAAATTTGTAGCTGCTTGGAAACATCTAGGTTGTAAGTAGGGTATTACAATTTGCATGAATCGGAAGTGAACCAATTTTCCGAAAATCTGGGACCCATTTCGAAATTCTAGGCGCCAGAAGAGTCGCAAGAAGCAAGGTTTGTCCTGAGGGACCCACAGGCGCCACCTTAAAATTATCTGCCCAGACCACCTGGCGCCCGGATTTTTTGCACCCATGACATAAATTTATATTTAAATTTATAGTTAATGGACATGAAAAAATCCAGTAGAATATGGGGCCTAAGCGTATGGAAAGGATGCAATCCAAATTGGAGTATATCCTTCGAATCTCATCACGTACTGAAACACCTAGACACTGGATTCTGCTCACATCTGATCATATTTGCTTCCATATTAGGAATCACGTAATCGTATCAGGACATGGCTAGCTTGGTTATACAGACGTGTAGCAACCATCACAATCAAACTCTGTATGATAAAATAATGGTACGACAAAACACTGACCATCAGTTTGCGTTTCGCTCACGAGCGAGTTCTCGGAGCAGAGTAGAGGTCAATATTGCATAGAGCACCACTGTTAGCTGCTCCAGCTCAGAATTTATTGACCTGAATGCTATTTGCTATTAGCAAACGTTTCGCCTCTACCCTCACCCCATTGTGTATACGTTGTCAATGTTTCTAACTATAGCAATAGAATCAATTATTAGGGTAATTACCCTCCCTGTGAACCCCCTCTATCTAACCCGTTACACCCCCCGATTCTATCATGCAGTTCCAAGTGGTTTAATCAAATTACAAGCCTCCCCTCCTCTGACGTCATACCAACAAGTCTGGGAACAAGAATCGAGTACACAGCAACGAACTGTGTAGTTTATAACGATTTGATGACTGTATCATTGCTGGGGCTGAGTGTCGTACTGGCTGCGAGGAATTCTGTTTCGTAACTTTGTCACTGTACGAAGTCCATTTTTAACGTTGAACTTAGGTTCCGGAAAGTCGTGACGTAGATAGAAACAAGCCAAAAAGGAGCACTGCTTCCATAACGGTTTCGTAAAGTATTGGGTAAAACAATTGTAACCAGAGTCCGGGCACACTTTGTCGAAGCTTGGGTCACTGAAATTCTTCAGCGTTAAAAGGGGATTTCTTTGAGCGACTTTGTAGGATAATCTGTGTGTTTTTAGTTATGTTAGGCTGTGTCATACGTGTAACGGCTTAGAAACAGTAGCAGGGGCAGTGCAGTGACGCCTAATACGTAGTTTGTGTTGATAGAGGTGTCGTGTTTCGCTGACGAAATTAAAGATGCAAAACAACATGGCCCTCTGAATGTCTATACTGGTAAAGCTTTTAGCCTTTTAAAGCCTAGCGGTAACTTTACGTACCACCAGGTTTAACATTAAAAAATTCTACGTGGTGCCCACATTGCGTTTGTGTGTTTTGTACGGATCTCAGAACAAACAGCAACTTTTGCCTTATAAAACATTAAGAGACCGGTTTTTATAACCGAAGTGGAGAGTGTTTACAGCGCGGTACGCGCTGAGTCCTTATATAAAACAGATACGCTTCGTCTTTACAGGGTTAAGGGGAACACGCGGTGGCGCAGTTGGTTCAGACACTGCGCGACAAGCCGGAAGGTCTGGGGTTCTGTTCCCGAAGATGTCATTGGAATTTTTCTTTGACTTAATCCTTCCTGCAGCACTATGGCCCTGGGATCGACTCAGCCTCTAACAGAAATGAGTACCAGAAACATTTCCTGTGGGTAAAGGCGGCCGGTGCATAGGGCCGACAACGTTAATATTTTCATATGGAGACTGTCTTGAAATATGAGAGCCTCAGGTTCCTGGAGCCCTCAGGGCCTGTACAGGGTTTGCTCTGCTTTACCAGTCTTAAATAATGATTTGTTTAATGTTACACTTTGGACTTCGCCCATCATGACAGCTTGTAAACACACTACTTTATGGAAACTGTCTCGATTTTATTTTCAGGCGAACAGGATAAAAATGAGGAGGCCTGTCATATGGATCGCTAGGTAGAGTTACTTTAAAGCCACAACCTCTGATTAGGGAGGGGAAAAAAGAGTAGATTTTCCTCGTCTTATGAAGGAAATATGACCAGTAGTGGAAGATGGTAGTTGTGAAAGGAATAGTAATAAGGAAAAATTAAAAATTATACAGCGTATAGCCATCGTAAAAAAGAAATTTTTTCTTACGTCTAAATTTACCATGCTTCGTAGAATGTGGATGATTTAAATTTGTTCTTTCTTGCCACATGACAGAATGTATATTAAACTACAGTATGTTAAAACGGCGAAGTTTTCTTTATGTTCATACCGTCTTTATTTCCCTTTATTAACTTCGAAATTCGATTTAAATTTTCTGTCGTAGTGAACATTAAGGTGCTTACTACTGCTATATTTATTTCTCTTTATGACACATAGCGACGCTTTATTACGTCTTTACCCCGTCCCTTCTTACGTTTCCATCCCAGTGCAGCCAATAGATTCGGTTCCACATTTTTAAGGATTTTATTAGATATGGCTAAGTTCATTTAATTTATTCATTGCGTTTTTACCTTTTCTCTAAAAAACGAGTACACTCATGTAACACCTTTTTGCTGTCCATTACAGACACTTTTACTTTTCTGTATGAAGATACCTTTCGAATTATCTTAGATGGTTGTAGTATTAAAAAGAATCCGCACACAAAGCTACATAAGAAAATAAATTTGCATCCCTAAGTCTTTGTTTATCACCAACTACGTAATGCACTTTATTTACATAACCTGCAACATGTTTCGGCTGAGTTAACCAGTCATCATCAGGGAAGTAATCATTGTAGACAATAAGCAGCGTCTGGCAAGTCACAGAATGGTAACTATACGTATGCTGCGGCATGTTTTTATTAACCCTTTAAAGACGAAGCGTATCTGTTTTATATTAGGACTCAGTGCGTACCGCGCTGTAAACACTCTCCACTTCGGTTATAAAAACCAGTCTCTTAATGTTTTATAAGACAAAAGTTGCTGTTTGTTCTGAGATCCGTACAAAACACATAAACGCAATGTGGGCACCACGTAGAATTTTTTAATGTTAAACCTGGTGGTATGTAAAGTTACCGCTAGGCTTTAAAAGGTTAAAGACGAAGCGTATCTGTTTTATATAAGGACTCAGTGCGTACCGCGCTGTAAACACTCTCCACTTCGGTTATAAAAACCAGTCTCTTAATGTTTTATAAGGCAAAAGTTGCTGTTTGTTCTGAGATCCACACAAAACACATAAACGCAATGTGGGCACCACGTAGAATTTTTTAATGTTAAACCTGGTGGTACGTAAAGTTACCGCTAGGCTTTAAAAGTTTAAGCAAGGTAAGAGAGTGCTGAAATAAGAAAACTTTCAAGCGAAAAAGATGAATTCTTGCTATCCACGCTGTAGGTGGAGTAGAGGTGTAGCTCCACTCATTTTTAAGCTTGGCACTAGGTAGACGTGAGTGGTCAACATCACGCCCCGGCACCATTACCTCCGGGAAAGAACTTGGCTCCTGTTGATTAGGGAGAATTTTGAGCCCCGTGGTTGGTGTGGACATTTTGAAGAAGAGATAAAATTCTTGCCCCAGCCCGGACTGTAAAACCATGCCTGTCGGGTCTGCAGCCTAGTCGCTATTCGTTTCAGTTTTGAATATATACCTAGAAAACATACTGCCATATAATTTATAGCCTGTTTAATATGTGTAAGTTTCTATATTTATAGCCGCCTATAAATTCACGCATATAAGCCTACTTGTAATTTGCATGTTACAAAACTTCATGTCCTGTTGTAGATTAATAAGGTAAAAGAAACCTTCCCCCCCCCCCCCCCGCTATTTTGACCACATCTGCAGACAAATATCTTACAGCGTTGCAAAGCAAATATTGTTCTTTCTGCAGTCGTGCCCCGTTTTCCTAACTTAAGTCTGTTCCTTTACAAGTGTGAACACGACATTCAGAGAGAGCCAGTGCGCCGCTGGACAGACGGTCGACAAGTGAAACGAGTTTCTGTGTTGCCTACATGCTCTCAACAGCACTGTCTACAAACACTCACCATTCATTAATGTTGAACCAACTCTGACCTTTCAACGTTCATGTATTACCTAGGTGCTAACCAAAACAGCACCGTGTTTTTCTAAAACGTTCTAAACTCTGCTTATAATTATTGAGCGGCGTCGCTAGCCAAAGTGGACAAATCCATTTAAGCCAAATTGACAAGAGTAGAAGAGCATGTAGCTTATTTGGCATGGCTTTGGTTTTGTGGAACTAGACGCTGATTGGTCCATCGTTTGCCACATATTTGATTACTAGCTGCAGATCCAAAATTCAGAATTAATTTCTAATTTTTATTTTAATTATAAAACAGAAATTAGATTCACACAGGCCTACCCTTTTCTCGTATAAATATCCTGTTTACTAAGGACGCGCCTTTGTTTTTCAGAACACTTCTTCTTTTACTTCTTGCCATTCCAGGACAGATTCCTATTTTTCAATATTTGTTTATTTTTGTTGTTATATAGGGGTTCATTTTCTTCTCCTTTTCTGGCAGTATTTATTCCTCTATGAATCCTTCTTTGAGAGGGCGCTTGCAATTGCACACGCGTGTGTGGTGTTTGATGTAGACAAATTTTATTTATCTGCGAAATAAATATAAGGATCATATTACTCGTATATTCCTAAGATGAACACAAAATTTCCCATAAGAATATTTTCGCAACCATACTTGTCTAAAAAAAAAGAGAAGCATTAAAAAGCAAGTGCGATAAGTAACATTGTGTTAGGTTTGAATTTTTCACAACGTTGTAATCAATTATGGCGGTCTTCTGATCACGTGACGCTGGGTCGCTGCATCAGTGAATTACGATATTCCGAAGGAAAGTGGATTCACCTTCAGGGGGTCAATGACGATTAATTTTGGATCGTTAACACTTGATGTGTTGAGCTGGCTCAGGACAGGGACAGGTGGCGGGCTCTTGTGAATGCGGTAACGAACCTCCGGGTTCCATAAAATGCGGGGAGTTTCTTGACCAGCTTAGAAACTGTTGCTTCTCGGAAAGGTCTCTTCTCCATGGAGTTAGTTAACACTTGATGTAGGCGATATGTTCCTTCGAATCTGCCGAGTATTACTTATCAAGACAGGCAGCGTCACCTAACAGCAGATCGGAATCTAACGTGTTTTAGAATATAACAGACTTTCAAATTTCCAATTTTTAAAAATATCGTGAAAATATCTGCATCCTTACAATACAAGAGAAACACTGGTTCCAACAATTCATTCTAAACAGTGAAAGTTATGAAGGTGAAATTTTCGTCGTCAGCGCCATGAAGGCGTATAGGGGGAGTAGAGTTATGGCTCCACTCATTTTTTACTTTGGCATTAGATGGAAATGAGTGTTGAATTTACTTCCAGGCCGCTTTACGGCCTGTAACGAAAACTGGTACGTACTGAGTAAGAGGGTTAATTGGTCCCAGAGTTCGTCTGGACGTTTTGCAGAAAACAAAAATAACTTCATCCTACTAGGACTCGAATCTCAGACCGTCCAGTTCCTAGCTCAGTCGCTATACTGACTGCGTGTACCCAGCTCCTTGACAATTTTTGTAGGCGGCAAGATACCAGGCTTGTCACTGGGTTGCCTCACTTGCCTGCAGCGCCGTAGCTCCTTTGTCTAAACCCTGCTTAATGCTCTGAGAACTTAAAGACAGTTCGTTAGGTTGTCTGCAAGAGTGGTCTCAGTAAATTACGAAAGCCATAAAATGTGTACTGTTTTCCTATGAACCGATGTGGGTAACGAGAATCAAAAAATTGCTCCATGTCGCCCGTAAAGTGAGCAGGAGACCCGCCACGCATTGACAGCACTCTGTTGTTACCAATGGTCCGTCCTCCAGCAGCTGCAAGTTTCACGTCGTCATGTCCCGGCAACATAGTTCTCACAATTACGTATTTATAACAAATTTTTGGCTTGATTTAAAATGTCGCACTGTAAACGGACTGGAAGCCTGTGTTTAGTGCAATTACAAACCTGCCGACATATCATGATATTTTGTAATTTAATGCCGATCCTAGTGGGCACTCTGTCTAAGGCGTAGGTCTGCGGCCGAGCGCTTGCTGGGATAGTGGGCTCGAATCCCACCGGGGGCATGGATGTTTGTCTTGTACAGTGTTTGTGTTGTCAGGTAGAGGCTTCTGCGACTGGCTGATCCCCCGTCCAGAGGAATCCTACTGAATTTGGTGTGTGTCTGAGTGTGATTAATTGAAAAGTAAACAACCTCGACACCTACTGTGAGTAGGTAGAAGAGGGAAGGACTGCGAAACGAAAGAAATTTAATTTTATATGTCGGCATTAATTCATACCAAAAGTCTATTAGTGTTAGCTGCTTAAATTTGGAGTGTTGATGCGGGAGTAAAATTTCGGGTTAGAGAAAAGGAGGTAATTCGCCTGGCTGAGGGTCTGTTTGAACTGCAGCAAGGACTCGTGTATATGGTCTGAAGATCTGTGGTCTCGTTTGTAGGCTGTCGGCTCCTGACCAGATCATAGTATATGGAAAGTGCAAATATATTTGAATTTTGTGTTAAACACTAATTTTGTAGTCTTCAAATTTTTTTGTGAGGTAGTCTGCCGTGTTTCAATCCTTCATTGTGATGTACGTAATTTAGTTGTAAGCTTGAGAGGCTGCATTGGCTGCTGCCCTGTTCAGTTCCAAGTCACAAAATAACATAAGAGTAAAGACAGTTTTAGTCGACAATACCAATCTTTAATATAACAACAGAATTTGCATTTATAAAATGCAACATGTTGCGACCCAGAAGGGTCAACAACACGTTTAACAACAAATAGAAAGTAGGAGAGGCGAGCACTTTGAATTGTCGTTTCATTTCAAAGTATTTCACTGATTCTTTTTATTCGTGCCTGATTACGACCCTCGAGGCCGAAACGTGTAGAATTTTGTAAAAAATATCGTTTATAAGATAAAAGTTTGTTGTGTTGACTAAAATTGTGTTTATTATTTAGTTCTAACACACAGTGCGATTAATTCTGTAGGAATTAAAAGACGGTTCCCTAAATTAAGGTTCAAAAATATGTCAGGTAGTTGAGACAGACACGCTCTTAAATTGATTTTGCTTTGAAAGTAACTTGCGGTGAAACGTGTAAATAAATTCTTTTCAAAAGTAAGAAGTCAAGATACACAATCACACTCGAAAGTTGCATGGAGTGTTTTAGAATGTAATTATTTTTTAAAATATGCAAAGCAAACAAAATTTGAAAATACAAGACAACGTTAGGACTCTTCTTAATATTTCTTGCATCTGTTTCTTTCATTGTCGTCTTCTGTGAAACCGAAGTTACGGACAGGACACAAAAAGTGTGCAAGTCGGCTTGTAGCTGGATAACTGGGTGGGCTCTCCGTTCGTGGCTTAATGAATGGTGCTTCAGGATCTGTCCCAGGTGGAGGCCGCGAGCCCTAATGAAGCAGCTGACTTGCAGGGACCTGAAACCATTGGCATCAATCAATTTCAACAGTTTATAAACATTTTAGGAGTAGTGTGTCAAGGTCTAGGTAAGACGTAAAAGCTAATATTTTGCGTTAGTGTACATTTAATTAGAAACTCATATCGTTATGCAGCTTTAAGCTACTAAAAAAAGTGAGTACATCTGGATTAGTACTGGGGTATAAGTGAAATTTTCTGGTTAATTTGATTTTGATTTTGGGAGAAGTTCATACTGTTCTAATTGTAAAGCGCATGTACGGTATTAAAAGAACATTATTTCGATCCTGTTTTCTATAGATGTGAGGATTGGATTTGTAGCCATAGAAGACTTGTAAATCTATAAGAAAGAAATTTATTTTTCATTTATTTAAAAAAAATTGATGTCGATTAGAAATAAATTAGGAAATTTTCGCGCCAGAAAGAAGACTGAAAAGTCTAGTTTCGTGTGACTAGGAAAGGTTTCCAGCACACATTTTACGATAGTTAGGCGAAGACAATGTCCTCTTTCTCTGCTGTTAGGAGTTCGTGAGGCGGCCTGATTTGTTATAAACTATAGTAGTTGTAGTTCCAATCTGAAAATAATTATGCATTAATTAATAAAACCCACTTGCAAAAATCTTGCACCTGAATGGACCTTAAGGGGAGTAGATTTTAAAATTACGAATACGATTTGATGCAAATCTTTTAAAATCCTCAGTTACTTACGTCAAACTTTTTGAGATATATTTCCGAGGAAATTCTTATGTATCCCAGAGTGCTTCAGACGTTTAGATTTTGCGTGTATCGTAGATTCTAAATCTCAGCATAAGCCGCACATCTTCTGAAGCATGCCTGCAACACAACGCCATACATATTACTATATAATATATATATAGATATATGTATGTACTGTAGGCCCAAAAGTTTTTTCTGTGGCATGTAAAAGTTAAGTAAGTGGAACGTCTACGAAATCTTCCATGACACTTCAGATACATTTCTATCGAAAACCAGAGATCGCAAGTCTTCAATCGTGCGTTGTTGTGCATCGAATCGTAGTTCAGACTCCACTGTACCTTTCACGGCTGGTGTCAAGACTATTAAAAGACTTCTCTGAGGTGAAACAAAAATCAGACGTTAATATGTGTACATTTTAATTTCATTTTTTGCACGTTGGACCCCGTTTAGCCAAGGAAAGACGCATGGGTAAGATCGTAGTAGGGTTCGCGAAAGTTCTGATGTAAGCCTACTTGTCAGGAGAAATAAATCATTTTTTCGAAATTCGTTTCACCGGAACGTAACTGGATAGTCGGGAAAGAAATGTGGTCATAGGCTGAGGAGCCTACACGTCTAATTTGAAAAGTGACCAATACAATTTTGTATTTAAATTGATGATTTTTTAAATATTAAATGGAAATTATTCTCCCGAATTGAGTACTTCGTGTGCGTGTACAGGTGTAGTCCTTGTTTAGAGATTAGACAGTGCTTACTGCACCTTCAGCGTAATTGAAAGTATTGTGGATTTAAAATTATGTTAAGAGAGTAGGCAAAAGAAAATTTGTGATGAATTTGATACGCGAAAGTTTAATTTTCTAGCGAAAACAAAGTGTACCTTTACCTTTAGTCCACATTATTCGAAAGTTTACTAGTCTGACCTTGCGTCTTGCTTGTATTTGGCTCCGTATTTCCCCCCCCCCCCCCCCCTTCATCTTCAGTACTACCCATTCATAGGCAGTAAAAAATAATTGCGTGTTACTTTGTCGAAATTTATTAAAATTTTAATTCGGATAAAATAAAAAGACTGAAAGAGTCAACATAATTAAACAAAGTGCGTCTTTCCTTGTTACACCCCCTCGGCACGATGAGCCACGAGGTCACTGAGGGGGGCCTGAAAAAAAGCAAACATATTAATAAACCTGAAAGGGAACACATTGATTAGTAAATCAACACCCTTGTGCGGCAGCCAGCAATTCTTCCACATTGGTTCGCCAATTAATATTCTGTCGATGTGGATCACAGATTTACCTCTGTCTGAGATTCAAACATTTCAACCTGAAACAAATCAGAAATTCAGAATACAATGTTGATTAGTGTTTGAGGACTTTCTTCGAATGAATGTTGTAATAGAAAAAAAATCCTTCTCCATGGCGTCTAATAATTTAGTCGTCCTCTTTTTGTAATTCAACCTGCAAATGATCCACAATTTTCTAACAGTTGGCCTGGTTGCTTTCATCCACGCAGTCGTACACATTTAAAAGTGATATTCCGTATTTAAGTTGGAAGAGTTGCAGGTTGGCAGTACCAAATTTGTAAACAAATCTCAGTGACAGTTGAAATTGGAGACATTCGCTGGAACATGGTGATATAATCTGAAACAATTCAATCAGAACATTAGAATACCACATAAATTATTTTTGAAAGCGTCCGAGGACATTCTTCGAATGAACGTTTTAATTAGACCAAATTAGGCTTCTAATAATTTGGTTGTCCTCTTTTTCTAATGCAACCTGCAACTGATCCGGAAGTTCCTAACAATTGGCCTGGTACCCCCCACCCACGCAGTCCTACAAATTGAGAAGGGATATTCTGTAATAACAAGTTGGAAGAGTTGCAGGTTGTCAGTGCCAAATAAATTCGTAAACAAATGTCAGAGGAGGAAGAAACTGAAGATATTCGCTGGAACATGGTGATATAATCTGAAACAATTCAATCAGAACATTAGAATACCACATAGATAATTTTTGAAAAACTGGAGGACGTTTCTGCAAAAGAATATGCTGAAGTATAAGAATTATTTTTCCAGCTAATTTAATAATTTAAGTGTCCTCCTTTTCTATTGCAAGGTGCAGCTGATCCAACTATTCTAACAAAGCTCTTGGTACCCCCCATTCCCTAACACTATTAAATTTTGGAAATGAAATTTGGGTAAACAATAATAACGGAAGAGCTGCAGCTTGTCGAGGCCAAACTTCATAGTTCAACAGACTTGATGACTTCAAACAAAAAAGCATTTCTCGAAAAGTTTCGAAAATGTTAGTCTTATTCAAATACAAACTGTAGGTCACACTGCGTAATAAACTTCAAACGCATGGCTGTGTAAAGAAACCATTACGCATTTGGCACTGCTGGCTCACGTAACGTCCCGTAACATGGGTAGCAGTTTCTGACACGTTCAGGCGACGAAAGTTCCTCCCCCCCTCCCCCCACGCAATCCTAACATGAACGAGAGCAGAAGCCACTACAACATGTTAGGTTCATTCCGCTCGCCTCCTCCGGCTGCCAATAAAAACCGGGCGAGCTCCACAGCCCAGTGCATACAATGTGTTAACGTTGCAGCGACATTCTGTAATGTGTATTTAGCGGGTACATGGAGAGCGGGCTGCTTCGCTCTAGGAGCTAAGGGAAGAATTGGGTGCACACATCACTTCTGGTGTAGATACATCACGTTTCTCTGCAAACATCGCAAAATTTAGTGAATTTAAGCTAATTTTAATATACTGGTGAATTTTTAAATTACTTAAAAATTCATCATATAATGAAAGAATAAACTGTACGTAGGTCTATAAACAAATATTCTGCTCGTGACGAATCTACCTTAAATTAAGTGAAAATAGGTAGGTAAGGAGTTTTACGCCACTTCATCACTTGAAGAACAAATGACAAATGCAAACGCGTAAACTGCCATCCCTGATGTATGCAATCAATTGTGTATAGAAGAGGCCACAACTTACACACGAAGCAAACCTCAAAATTCAAGAGGTTTTACTTAAATGAACGGTAAAAGTAATTTATATTTTCATAAATATTTTGCGTCCTCCAATTCAAATTTCTGTGGTAGAAACTATTTTGACACTTCTCCGTCATAGTGAAAGTAGCCGCAGGAATAAACTGGCTACTCTCGCTACGTTCGAAGACTAGTTTTCTGAAATGGTTGCGATTAATTTCGTGTGTCTCTCCGCGACCTCTCCACGTGTTGCTTCCGCGGCCAGTGGCTGAAACACACAGCGGTGTCAAGTTTTCTGCAGCCCGCCGACACACTACGCTACCAACGTGGCCCCGCACGTTGGCACGGTCTTATATCTAAATACCTGCCTACCTAACATTACGAAAACCTAACATCGCGACCTAACCAGCAAAGACCTAACGAGATGGAGGGAGACAAAACAACACAAAAACACACAAAAACAGCAAACACTTTCTTAAATATGTAGTAATGTCTCTGAAATACAGGCTGCCAACTTGACGCTTACACATTACAAAACCCTACGACTCTGAACACACCAAACCCCGACTGATACGGAGTGGCTTTGCAGTTCTAAGTGATTCAGCCAGTGACCCTTACTGAACGAGAAGCAACGGGGGGACAAGAAATGGCCACCTACCTTAACCCCCGGCGACCTGCAGACGTTGCTATGTGGCCGATGTAATTTTCGTAGGTAATGAAGCTTGAAGTGGCTGTCGACGTGTATGTCGAGATGGTGTTGATGCAGATGATCGTGTTGTTGTTGTTGTTGTTGTTGTTGTTGTTGTTGTTGTTGTTGTTGATGATGATGTTGCTGTTGATGTTGCTGCTGCTGGTGGTGCTACTGTAGCTTACGAGATGTAAATTAAAGCGAGATTTGCCACTTCCACTCACAATTATCACTGATCACTAGCCACAACTAAAGCTACACGGAAGCTTATACTTTTTCACTATTTTATTCAAATCGCCGAACACATTTTACACATAAAACACTTTCTCTGCTTTGATACTTGACACTGGAAACAAACTGCTTCTCACACTGAACACACTTGCACTTCAATCACTTTGTGAATGAAGATACTTTTTTTCACTCGTAACCTGTAAACTTCAATTGCACACGCTCCATCTAATAGAAGGTGATTACTTTTTAAACTAAATGGATTCTTGGCGCACTCCATTGATTCCATACAAAAGTAAAACCACCATCGATCTTTTGCTCACACCACCCAGTCCTAGCGAACGGGCGTTTTTATGACTAGTGTTATGCCTAGACGGCTAACACTAGCTTGCCCTAGGAAAGAATGGATGAACAAAAAATCGTTGGGAGTGCCTTGTATGAATTCCGTTATATACTTCTGTAAATGTAATTACTGCCTGGGCAACATACATCTTTTATGTAAAAATTGAGCGTCCGTAATTATCAACTGAATGTGTGACACCACTGAAATTAATTTTCTGAATGTATGTACGTTGCGTCTAGGAGAAGATTAGCTATGTGCGCTAAATCACGCAGGTCTTCAGAATCTAAGCGGCTACAGAATTGTCCATACGGACTCTGCATCTCTTACACTGGTTATCTGCTTAAAAGCATGAAAACGTGCTCTCTCCAGCATTTAAGCAGAAAAATTACACGCAGGCAACATAATACCTACGGCTGGAAGATTAAAATCAAGAGGTGAGGTAAGAAGCGTTCGCTTTACCAATGTTGAACTCTTATTTTAAATAGTAATCTGTGGGTTATTTTAGAAAATACTGTTATATTATAAAGAAAAATCGTAATATTTTTAATTAAATTAATGTACCTCTGCGTATGGCAAAAATTGTTCCAAAATATTTAGGGTTATTAGTTTTTTAAAGCCTAGCGGTAACTTTATATAGCAGCAGGTTTAACATTAAAAAATTCTACGTGGTGCCCACATTGCTTTTATGTGTTTTGTACGGATCTCAGAACAAACAGCAACTTTTGCCTTATCAAACATTAAGAGATTGGTTTTTATAACCGAAGTGGAGAGTGTTTACAGCGCGGTACGCACTGAGTACTTATATGAAAGAAATGCGCTTCGTCTTTAAAGGGTTAATATCGCTTAATAAAGTGTTGTACATTTTGTGGTTGACTTTCATTGACCTGTGACAGTATAATACGGTTGGGTGAGGTCTCATGCTATTGTTACCCGTATTTCATTAAAGTACGGTATTATGTGTGACTTTTACAGATAAAATCTATAAGGTTGGAGTTGATTTAATTTTTGCGCTACGTTTCCACCGTATCTGAAGTTAGAATTTGGAATAATTACTGTGACGATTATCTGAAAAATGTAATTCATCTGAGAGGTTAATTAGCTTGCCGGCCATGCACTGTGTAATGGAAGGTTTATACCACTTGCACCGTCAGATAAGAACATCTATGCATTCCTTTCTTTCGTCCATCCATCCTCTCATTCACACATGTTCACATAAGAACACACACAAGGCAGTTTGAAGACGTTAGTACGTTAGTACGTGTGTCATTCTGTAGATGAACTACATTAGACAGAGAATTGTCACTCAGTTTTGAATAAAGTTTCATGCTTGCTAAATTTTAAAATTTTAAATAAACCATTAGATTGTTGGATGGGGGAGACTGAATAAAAGAAAACGCAGAATTAAAAAAAAATGTTTGGGCTATAAAATTTTATGCTCAAGAATATAAGACAAAGTTGTATCGCTCTTTGCCATTATGTTCATATCTGACAATTGATATATTGATTATACACTACATGAAGCATTTGAGGTTCTGAGAGCGGTGTTAATTAATAGTAAAGTTTTTCTTAATATATACAACGCATTATTCGCAAATAAATGCAGAAAAATGCGAAGAAGCTTATTGCCTTCCATTTCCAGGGCACTCCAAGAAATCTCTGGACCATCAAGACGGCAGAGACAGTAAGTTACTCTGAAACATCTGTATTTGTGTACCAATCTAAATAGCGTCGTATTTTAGAATACTTTAATTTTACTTTCCATAGAGTTCCAAGATTTCGAGTTTAATATAAATTTAGACCGGATAAGCTATTACAGAATTATGTCCCATTTGACTATATCTACTCGTATTTGTTTGACTGATAAACGTAGGAAATGGCGCAATTTAATGCGGCTGGACAGACAACGGCCTACTCTATTCGGGGGTCAACTATGATAAATGTGGGCACGAAAATACAGACAAAAGCGACTTATAAAAATTACGTCCACAAAACAAAGTTCTTATTGACAAGAGGATTGTCGCTTATTTGGTCAGGAACCAAAATAATATCGGAATTCGTGACTTCAGGCTTGCGCCGCGATGCTGATGAGAACTGTGCTTTTCAGGGCTGTAACGTAGCGTCGAGTGGCAGTCCTTTAAAAGGATCACCACTCGACGCTGCTTTATACATCAGAAAAGTGCAGTTCTCATTCGTATCGGAATTACTTTTTAGAAACAACCTATGGCTGAACGACCCTGAAACTTTTTTGCTTTTGCTGAGGGCGATCGACCTTATGGGGTATAAGGAGGTCGTAAATTAATTTAGAAAACGAAGCGTGCAACTAAAATTCTGTGGTCATTAAACGGTCATTCTCTGTATCATTCCGAATTATCTCCGTAACTCCTACTGCATACAAGAATGTACAGAAATTTTTTAATTTGTTTAAAATATTTAAATAATGTTTTACTCCTAATAGCGGTTATCTATAAGAAATTAACTGAAAAAATTATACTTTATATATTCTTTCACACAAAATCAATTTATGGAAACGCACTTCGCTGAAATCTCATTTGACGGCAACTTACACTGTCGGTCTCCACTGCACCCAACCGCGCACAGAAACATCCGGACTGTAACAGACCCAAATCCGACTAGCAACAAGAACTGCAACCCTTGTGTGGATTATGACATTCACTTGTTTTAACTAGTCATCCCCTATCGGACATTTTATGTACTATCAAAATATAAAACATTACATATATTTAAGGTTTCCATATTAATATATTTAATTTACACTGAGCTTTATTAATTTATTAATTTTTAAATTCTAATTATACATTGCATTTCTCAAAATACCCTGTTTTTCTTCTTCTGGTCTGTGATGGACTCGGTATTTCATTCATTACGTCTTAAAGGCAATCCGTGGGAGGAAGCGGAATCAGCACCAAAATCGGGGTTGCTAAAGAAGTTGGTGTTTTAAGTGCGTCACCAATGACTCTCTTAATTGCTGATTGTAAGAACTCGGTCGCAAAAAAGTGGAAGAAATAGAATTTTGCAGGTGTGTTCCATATTACTGAACTGCAGCCCAGTAAGATACTTAACACACAAATACACGCACACGTATTTCCCCGTTTGATAATACGGGGTCATCTTTGCAACGTTTGTGGGGAAGTGGCATTACTTTATGTGACTAGATACGGTAATGAATATGCGGGTTTCATAAAAGCGGAAAATTTCTTTGCCAGCAGCGTGACTTTCGGCTTTTCAAGAGAGACTGTACTCCACGGTGCTGTTTATAGCTTTTTGGGTTTATGAGCCACTGAACCACCGAGCGTGTTGAATCTAAGTCAGAATTAGACAAGTCAAAGCTTTTGGTGCAATGAAAAGTCTTGCCGGTAGTATTAGCAAAACGATAGAAACAAATAATGCACGCGAGGATTTAGAAGAATAAGTTAACTGTAAGATATCTGATTTGCAAAATCGTCTTTGCTGCCACCGTCATGATCGAGTCTTAAAAATTGCAGTAGGTATGGAGAAAAGAAATTTGTATATTATGACCGCCTTGCGATATTATCTGTTTTAATGCCGGAAGTTTCTTCAGGGCGGTGGCCGTGCTAACCACAATCACTACGTTCAGGCAGTACCTGCAAAACTCTCTTGTAAACCATCCGATCGTGTAAATATCTTACATTTCTGTCTTTTACTTCTCTACTTTTAAAAAAGGCAATATAAGGTCCACAGATTTGCATGTTTCTTAAGAGCAGAGGGGTGTAATTCAGAGCCCCTGTCATTTCATAATCATCATTTTTAGTATTATCAGGCCCTTCAAAATAATAATAATAATAATAATAATAATAATAATAATAATAATAATAATAATAATAATAATAATAATAATACTCTTCCAAACATTTGTCAGACCGTGCGGACTGCACCGATTTCGAGCCATCCTTTTGCTGGACGCTCTGTACATCTACTAACTTGGGGCGAGTAATGCAGACTTTGGGGCTCCTTCTTCTATCCACGCTCTTGACATGACTTCCGCAGTTCTGTCTTTGTTTGCCTGTGTAGCTCTTCGAAGACAAACAACACAAATACTCGAGGGCACAATCTTGAAAGAAATAATTCAAAATTAGACACTTATTTTTTTTTTAATTTTATTCCTTACATATGGATCAAGGGGCAAGGGTACTGAATTTTAGGTTCGTTCGCAAAATTGCAAAAACGACTCTTATTTTTTTTATGTCTGTCCTTCTGACTGTCCATTCGCATAGAATAACTCTGCTTCCACTGGTTGGATTTTCACTAAATTTAATATTTGAAAATTTTTCGGAAATTCGTCTATAGAATTCAAATTTCATTAAACTCTGACAAGAATAATGGGTACCTTACATGAAAAGCTAGGTAGTTATCATAGAATCTCGCTATTAAAGTTTCATAGCCTAGGATTAATCTGCGTTTTGTGTGAACATTCGTTTGTTACCGCACAGATACAGGTGTTTGCTTCTCTTTGGAAAATAAATTTGTGAATGCTATATAGTGGAATAATCTCGGTGTATTGTGAGAATCACTGGGAACACGTAAACACATAGTGTGGGTAAAACGCAGGTATTGTTATGCTGAACCAGTGGATGAAGTTAGTTAGCACTAGAGTTTAATGGTGTTAGCTTGGCTATTGAAAGGATTTCTAAGTAACACACTTCTGTATTTAAAAATGCAAACACTTAAAGATTTTGAAGAAGGTGATCATTATATTCTGTGTAAGATATAAGTGAAACATAAATAAATTTTACGAAAAAGTGTAGAACCCTTCAATGTATAAAAAAATTATGTGTATGTAGCAGTTGCTGCTCTTTAAAGCTGAACAGTTTTAACGGCAATGCCACATATTCCACAAATTCATGAATTCTGCTTTTATTTTGATTCGTTATATACCTACACTTTGAATATAAACAAATGTTTAGTTTCGTTTCCTAGTCCTTCCCTCTTCTACCCACTCACAGTAGGTGTCGAGGTTGTTTATTTTCACTTGATCACACTCACACACCACGGTCGGTAGGACTCCTCTGGACGAGGGATCGGCCTGTCGCAGAAACCTCTGCCTGACAACACAAACACTCACAAGAGACAAACATCCATGCCCCGGTGGGATTCGAACCCACGATCCCAGCAAGCGCTCTGCCGCAGACCTACGCCTTAGACAGCGCGGCCACTGGGATCGGAATAAACAAATGTTTCGTGTAGAAATTACCCAAGTATCTTAACATTAATGTGTTTGTACGGTGGTCAATTTCACACAGGTTTTCATAAGTTCGCTTTGAACTCCATCATGTAACGGATATGTATAGTCCAGAATATCGGTTATTCCTCCCTAAAATTCGTCACACTTTCTTATCGCCTTTCAGCTGGTACCAAGTATATTAGATTAAACACACGTAATATTTTCTTCAGAAATTTATTTCATTTTCTTGTCATTCATAATTCTTAACAAAAATGATAGGCAAGTTTTACAACTGTTCGTTTAACTGCAGTGGCTATATGACTTAGACCGAAATGAGAAGATTGTCATGAATGATTATTTGAGAATTATTTGGAAAGAAATGTGGCGCAGTTGATGTTAAAATTCTGTATACAATAAACGAACAATATTAAATGATTTCTGAAATATAAACAGAAATCATCGGACTACGTCACATTATGTATAACATCTTAATTACTACTGGTTAAAGATTTTTTAAGCAAAACATTACTGAGTGAATGTTGTAGGAACTGAAGGGTGAACACTGTGTATTCATACCTACTGAACTAGTTTTGTTCCCTTTTAAGTAACGTCCATATTTCAAACTGTAGTATATGTGGTATGGTCCTTTGTGTCTGTCCTGCATGCAGCTAGAAACAGAGTATGCCAAATAGCTCCCTGTGTTGCGTTTCTTCGCTGTCACATTTTTGTGAACATCATACATGATTATTCAAAACCAACTTGTTTACTGCATTTCCTTGAAAAAGTGTGAAACTGATTATAGTGTGTAGTTAACCAAATCACAATTAAAAGACATTGGATGAATATGATTTTTTTAATTTGTTCTGAAACATACTTTAATACGCCTGTGTCGAACACAGCGTGTTCTTTTTTCCAAAAAATGCCACTCTTCCACTCTTAAATTTAAATAAACGGAATAATAACACCAAATATTGCACCAAAAATATATATAATTTTATTCTTTAAAATCTCCTACATGTTTCGGCCCTGCTGGGCCATCTTCAGGGAGAATAATATTAATACACTGTTGTTGCGTTTGAGAGGTGTCGAATACGCGACACCTCTCAAACGGAGGATGAAACCCAGGGCATATTCAAAGTTAACTATATAAACACAACCATAGTGTATCAATATTATTCTCCCTGAAGATGGCCCAGCAGGGCCGAAACATGTAGGAGATTTTTAAGAATAAATTTATATATATTTTTTGGTGCATTAGTTGGTGTTATTATTTCGTAAAACACAGTGTACGGACATGTTATATATTAAATTAAAGACACGGATTGCAATATGGTCTGTTATAAGAGTAAAAGCAAGCTTTCATTGCCATTCAAAATTTCTTGTCCCCACAAAAGTATAATCAGTTACCGGCAGACGTAATGACACTGAATCCAGTCTCAGATACGTAATCTAGCCTTGTAACTTTTTCCGTCGGGTGCATTTGAACCAACGTTCGTACTCATCAGATGCGGCAGATAGACACGCAGGCAAGCGAATGAACAAAACAAGAATTCGTGACGTCACGTCGTCGTCGTCATCATCATCATCATCATCATCATAATCCTCCTAACCACCATCGTCGCTTCTACTGAAAGAGTACAGTCAGGTCAAGAATACGATTTAAAATTAAGTAGAAGTGTAACAGTTACAGACACGAATGTTACAAGACGTGTTAGACCTTTCGTAGTCTCTTTCCTTTGTCTCATCTTATTCTGTGTTTCTAGACCAGATTCTCTGGAATATTTCACTGGACAAATAAGTTCTTGAGGGGGTGTCGTAAACATGAAGGAGGATTCGATGGATGCGGCTATAAGGCGATCACGACGGCTCCATCGCTGGTGCGCGCCCTGCATTTTTCGCTAGTTGGGGCTGACCCTGAGGCTATATAAAAATTATGTTTGATTTTAAAAATTGTGTTACAAAATTATATTGTACTTACAACATAACACTGTTTGCAACTGCATTTATATATATATATATATATATATATATATATATGTATAGAATGTAACTACATGTTCCATGACTCAGTCGCCGTGTCCTGTCTTCTTGTTTTTTTTTAAATTTTATTAATCTATTTTTAAAAATTCTAATATACTAGTCATCAGCCGATTCCAGCGGCTGACTTCAGATGGAGAGCAAATCACGCAAAGCTTTTGATAACATAACATCTACAAAATGTGTTTTTCGATTTACGGTTTTGGAGCTTTCGTGGGTGACTGCAGCCCGGCAGCCCCACCCCCATTGTGTGCGCCCCTGCCATATCGTAACGGACTAACCCTTTAAAGAAGAAGCGTATCTGTTTTATATAAGGACTCAGCGCGTACCGAGCTGTTAAACACTCTCCACTTCGGTTATAAAAACCAGTCTCTTAATGTTTTATAAGGCAAAAGTTGCTGTTTGTTCTGAGATCCGTACAAAACACATAAACGCAATGTGGGCACCACGTAGAATCTTTTAGTGTTAAACCTGGTGGTACGTAAAGTTACCGCTAGGCTTTAAAAAGGCTAAAGACGAAGCGTATCTGTTTTATATAAGGACTCAGTGCGTACCGCGCTGTAAACACTCTCCACTTCGGTTATAAAAACCAGTCTATTAATGTTTTATAAGGCAAAAGTTGCTGTTTGTTCTGAGATCCGTACAAAACACATAAACGCAATGTGGGCACCACGTAGAATTTTTTAATGTTAAACCTGGCCGTATGTAAAGTTACCGCTAGGCTTTAAAAGGTTAATATAGAAAAATTTAAACGTGATGAGCTGAAGTTCTGAATTCACGGTCGTACTGTGCACGTAATCTTGGCCTGCTGCATTAAAACACGCTGCCACTGGTTAGACGCGTTACGCTACGTAATTAGAAATTTTTAAGCGGTAGAATGACGATGGACGAAATAACCAGTTATTTTCAAGCGCAAGAATTACAATGCCAG
Source organism: Coptotermes formosanus (assembly GCA_013340265.1). Taxonomy (NCBI): domain Eukaryota; kingdom Metazoa; phylum Arthropoda; class Insecta; order Blattodea; family Rhinotermitidae; genus Coptotermes; species Coptotermes formosanus. Next base: position 425,898 of record BLKM01000173.1, on the reverse strand, counting down.
TAGGGGTCTCTTTTTGCTTGGCGCGGAATATACAGTAACCCACAAGCACGCACAAGTATTGGGTGCCATTACCTTCATGAGATTATATAGAGATGGCCGAATTCACTTTTTTTTGCTCTTCCTGTAGGCGAGGTTCCAAACTTTTTTTTTTTCGGAAGCTGTATTTTCGTATCAGTCGATTATGGAAATGATTTCTGACTTGCAAATAGCGCATCCACTTATTATCCATGAAGATGGGAGGGTCCAAATAGACTGTAGCATTAGAAAGGAGCGGAGCCACAAATATGAACAGCCAATGAAACAACTGCATTATCTGTTTCGGTGGAAAATGTTGAGTGGTTCGTTTAGAACACGCAGCAGCTTAGATCAGTATAAATACATGGGGATTCACGTGATGCAGGTGCCCGCCATAGCATTCGCTATGCATATTAACCCACTAAAATTGACGTTCATATAAATTACACATTAAAATTAATTTTCTACCTCATAGAGAACATAGCTCTTTCATATTATTAAGGTCACTCTGTTAATGCTATTTAGGGAAATTTCTGCTTTCTATTCTGAGAATTTATGGATAGATATATATACATATCTTTAAACGTTTTGTATATCATATATATATATATCCTTTTTTTTTTTCTACGGCACTGACCGCTTCAGAAATTACTATTCTCTTCGCATTTTTGGCAGGAGTCGGGTTTAGAAACCGTGTTATGTGGGTCCCTGTCACCACGGCATGGCGCGTCCTCGGCTTGCGGATGGAGGAACGGCCTCCAGTTATGGAGGGTAGCTGCGAATACATTGAATAAGCAGTCGCGGACAGCCGACAAGGGGTGGTCCTCCAGCTTGGGGGTTGGGCGAGGTGCTAACAACTCCTCACCGTAAAAAATTATGACGTTACGAACCATTACACAATGCCTCGGACCTGGACCGATTCTTTGGTACGACCCCAGCTACGGAAAAAGGATATGAGTTTGGAACATGGAATGTGAGGAGCATGTATAGGTCAGGGTCGCTTATGACAGTGGCCAGGGAATTAGCTAGTTCTGAATGTGCATGCACCAACAGAAGAGAAGGGTGATGATTCAAAGGATAGCTTCTATGAGGAATTAGAAGGGGTTTTTTATCACTTTCCTAAGTACCATATGAAAATTCTGTTAGGAGATTTTAATGCAAAAGTGGGGAGAGAGGATATTTTCAAACCGACTATTGGGAATCAGAGTTTACATCAGGATAGCAACGATAATGGTGTTAGAGTGGTAAACTTTGCCACATCAAAGAATCTGGTTGTTAAAAGCACTATGTTTCCGCACCGAAACATTCATAAATACACCTGGACCTCTCCTGATGGGAAGACTCACAATCAGATCGATCACATATTGATAGATAGGAGACGGCATTCCAGTATACTCGATGTGCGATCTTTCAGGGGAGCTGACTGTGATACTGATCACTATCTGGTGGTTGCGAAAGTTAGGGAAAGACTGGCAGTAAGTAAGCAAGCAGCACAGAAGTTTGATGCAGAGAGATTTAATCTCAAGAAGCTAAGTGAACTAGAGGCTAGGAAACAGTATCAGCTTAAGATCTCAAACAGGTTTGCAGCTTTGGAAAACTTAAATGTTAGTGAGGACATAAATAGGGCTTGGGAAAACATTAAAGTGAATATCAAAATCTCAGCTCAAGAGAGTCTAGGTCTACATGAACGGAAGCAGCATAAACCATGGCTTGATGCAGAATGTGCAGAATTTTTAGATAAAAGGAAGCAGGCTAAAATTCAGTGGTTACAGAATCCAAACCAAAATAATGGAGATAATCTGCACAACGTAAGACGTGAAGCTAGTAGACATTTCAGGAACTAAAAGAAGGAATATCTGAAAGCTAAAATTAATGAAATTGAAACGAACAGTAAGAACAAGAATATAAGAGACTTGTATAGGGGTATCAATGAGTTTAAGAGGGGGTACCAACCTAGAATTCATGTAGTAAAGGATGAGAAGTGTGACCTGGTGGCAGACTCCCACAGTATTTTGGCTAGGTGGAGGAATCATTTCTCTCAGCTGTTGAATATACACTGGGTTAATGATGTTAGGCAGACTGAAGTACATACGGCAGAGCCACTAGTGCCTGAGCCCAGTGCCTTTGAGGTTGAGATGGCTATTGAAAAACTAAAAAGTCGCAAATCACCAGGTATTGATCAGATTCCAGCAGAATTGATTAAAGCGGGGGGTAGGATTATTCGGTCTGAAATCCATAAACTTATTATTTCTATTTGGAATAAGGAGGAATTGCCTGAGGAATGGAAGGAGTCAGTCATTGTGCCTATTTATAAGAAGGGTGATAAAACAGATTGTAGTAACTATCGAGGCATATCACTTTTGTCGACTACATACAAAATTTTATCCAACATCCTTTTGTCAAGGTTAACTCCATATGCAGAGGAAATTATTGGGGATCATCAGTGTGGATTTCGACGTAACAGGTCAACTACTGATCATATATTCAGCATTCGTCAAATACTTGAGAAAAAATGGGAATACAATGAGGCAGTGCATCAGCTATTTATAGACTTCAAGAAAGCCTATGATTCAGTTAGGAGGGAGGTCTTGTATAATATTCTCATTGAGTTCGGTATCCCCAGGAAGCTAGTAAGGTTAATAAAAATGTGTCTAAGTGAAACGTGTAGCAGAGTTCGGGTAGGCAAACACATGTCTGACACGTTTCCTATTAAGAATGGCTTGAAACAAGGAGATGCTCTGTCGCCATTGCTTTTCAACTTTGCTTTAGAATATGCCATTAGGAGGGTTCAGGCAAACCAGGAGGGCTTGAAATTGTATGGTACACATCAGCTTCTGGTTTATGCTGATGATGTTAACATATTGGGTGGAAGCATACATAGTATAAAGAAAAATGCAGAAGATTTAATGATTGCTAGTAAGGAGATTGGTCTAGAAGTAAATGCTGAGAAAACTAAGTACATGGTCATGTCTCGAAATCAGAATGCAGGACACAATCACAACATAATTATAGATAATAAATCCTTTGAAAGGGTGGAAGAATTCAAATATTTGGGAGCAACCCTAACGAATCGAAGCTCCATTCATGAAGAAATTAAGAGCAGATTGAAGTCGGGGAATGCTTGCTATCATTCGGTGCAGAATCTTTTGTCTTCCAGGTTACTATCTAAAAACACAAAGATTAGGGTATACAGAACTATAATTTTACCTGTTGTTCTGTATGGGTGTGAAACTTGGTCTCTCACATTGAGGGAGGAACAAAGACTGAGGGTGTTCGAGAATAGGGTGCTGAGGAGGATATTTGGGCCTAAGAGGGACGAGGCGACGGGGGATTGGAGAAGACTACATAACGAGGAACTTAATGACCTGTACTCATCACCAAATATTATTCGGGTAATCAAATGGAGAAGACTGAGATGGGCGGGGCATGTGGCACGTATGGGGGAGGAGAGAGGTGCATACCGGATTTTGGTGGGGAGACCCGAGGGAAGGCGACCACTTGGGAGACCCAGGCGTAGATGGGAGGATAATATTAAGATGGATATTCGGGAAGTGGGATGTGGGGGCATGAACTGGATTGAGCTGGCTCAGGATAGGGACAGGTGGCGGGCTCTTGTGAATGCGGTAATGAACCTTCGGGTTCCATAAAATGCGGGGAATTTCTTGACTAGCTGAGAAACTGTTAGCTTCTCAAGAAGGCTTCTGCTCCATGGAGTTAGTTAGTTAGTTAGTTAGTTAGTCGGGTTTAGAAAATTTCACGGCCTTTTGACAACACTTTGTAGAAAAACCTGCTATATATAAACTGCTATGGAATGCGCAGGTAGCCAAAGAGAAGACGCCCTACTGGGAAGACATCGCACCTCATGTAGCGCGGTTCTGCCTACTTAGACTTCTTATGTGTGCCTGTATTGTGCGAATAGGAAAAATATAGCGAAAGAAACTTCGTGAATTTCTTCAGACTTACCAGTGAATTATGCATCTACAGAAAGCTAATAAAAAGACAAACAGAAATGCACTAAAAGAGCAAATACGCGAAAGCAAGCGGTCGGAACGGTGTTTTGCGTTAGTGTCTGCAGTGAGAGGATAGACCAGAGAACTGTTTGGTTTGAAGCTTATACCTCAGCTGTTGACAAGTTGGTCTGTAGTTGAACTGAATGGATATTTTGTATATTGCAATATGACAATAAGTTTTGTGCTTACTAATAATTGCTGTCGCTGTTGTTACTGCCATGAAGTTGTGTCTGGATGTATTACCGGATTTTATAAAGTGGCAGAGAGAGAATGAGAGGCAGAAAAGCCGTCATAAGGTGTAAATATTAGCATAAGAACTCGGCGGAAAGAAGAGTTTACTTAATTCCCTTGAAATTTTCTCAATAGTCCTTATAGAATTATATCTTGTGAGACTGGAGAGAGTTAAATTATGAAAAAAAAATGTATTTATAAAACTGAGAGTTTTATTTCTGTTCATTAAAAAATTACGGAGTCCAGCTACTTTAAATTGTCTCCAAAATATTTCACCGTTTTGAGATTTATGTTTCTTAAGATATCCACCTATCAGACGCTTAAAGTTTGTAGATACCCATGTTCATACTTTACACAAAATATTTATTCGCGTAGTTAATTATGTAAACACAGGCAGCCGAAATTTAAATTAAGGCTTATTCACCCATCTTATTTTTTCCCCGAATCTTTTAAAGGGATGTGTTAAGGGAATTCGCGTACTTTAGAAGACGTATTTCTGTTCCATTCAGTGGCACTTACAGGCCACTGAAAAAGTATTTATTTTTCCTGGCAGAAAATTCTTATAGTAATTTTGTATAAATCGTTAGACAAGAATCAGCCCGTTCGGAGGAGCCAGCAGTTCTGTCGGTCAATGGCAATACACATGCGGTCACGGTAATCGGCTTTCAAACATCTATTACTAAACAAAAGTTTACAATCACGTGTTGTATTACGTGTCGTTAATATCATGCCACATCAGAAATTCGCAATTTATTCTTGTTGGTGTTACCTAAAACTGCGAATTGTAAATTACAACATGCGAGCCACTGACATCTACTGCCGTTTTGTGTTCATCAAATGTATAAAAATCCGTAAAGTTTTAAACATTTGTTATCTGCGATGCACTGTGTCCCTGCTTTGACGTACAGGTGTGGCCTGTGTGGTCAAACTATCGCCAGAGCTGCGCTGGCTGTAGCCTAGCTGCTGGTAGGGCCTCCAGTGCCTGGCAAGTTACAGGTGATGACCGAGACAACAAGCGACGCCCCGTTCCTCCAGGTTGCAGGGTTGGGCGTGGGGCTGACAACCCCAACCCGTAAAAAGTATGTTGAGAAGCTTCTAAATTTGGAAACTGGACGGCAATTTTGGGAGAGGCTGACGTCCACCAAGGACTGTAATGCCAGAAGAAGAAGAAGAAGAAGAAGAAGAAAAGAAGAAAAGAAGAAGAAAAGAAGAAGAGAAGAAGGAGAAGAAGAGAAGAAGAAGAGAAGAAAAAGAGAAGGAGGAGAAGAAGAAGAGAAGAAGAAGAAGAAGAGAAGAAGAAGAAGAGGATAAGAAGAGAAGAAGGAGGAGGAGACGAAGAAGAGAAGAAGAAGAGAAGAAGAAGAGAAGAAGAAGAGAAGAAGAAGAAAAGAAGAAAAGAAGAAGAGAATAAGAAGAAGAGAATAAGAAGAAAAGAAGAAGAAAAGAAGAAGATAAGAAGGAGAAGAAGAGAAGAAAAAGAGAAGGAGGAGAAGAAGAGAAGAAGAAGAGAAGAAGAAGAAGACGAAGAGAAGAAAAGAGAAGGAGGAGGAGGAGACGAAGAAGAGAAGAAGAAGAAGAGAAGAAGAGAAGAAGAAGAAGACGAAGAGAAGAAAAAGAGAAGGAGGAGGAGAAGAAGAAGAAGAGAAGAAGAAGAAGAAGAAGAAGAAGAAGAAGAAGAAGAAGAAGAAGAAGAAGAAGAAGAAGAAGAAGAAGAAGAAGTAGAATGCACTGCACCACAGCCCTACACCATGAAATTTATTGCACAATAAGGAAGAAATGCTTGCGATTACTATCACTCTGTACAGACACTCTCAAGCACTTAGCAGTCGAGCTCACATCTACAGGCCTATGTCAACAAAGACGAAGGCCCGGATTTTGTGTTAAACAGACAGACAGGAATAATCTTTGAACTTCCTGTTACGACATGAGTCAGTGGAAACCAGTGCAATGGTGTTTGTCTGGACCCAACTAAAAGCAAACGGCAGTGGAAACGTAAGTTGTGTACCTCTGAATGTAGCCTATAAAATGTGTTGCTGCGGCCAAGGACTGTGTGTTTTAAAACATTTTAACCCTTTAAATACGAAGCGTATCTGTTTTATATAAGGACCCAGTGCGTACCGCGCTGTAAACACTCTCCATTTCGGTTATAAAAACCAATCTCTTAATGTTTTATAAGGCAAAAGTTGCTGTTTGTTCTGAGATCCGTACAAAACACATAAACGCAATGTGGGCACCACGTAGAATTTTTTAATGTTAAACCTGGTCGTATGTAAAGTTACTGCTAGGCTTTAAAAGGTTAATACACACAACTTATAGACAACGGTAACAAGCCACTACTGCTGTCTATAAGCTATGAAGTCTACAATATACACTTGAATGAAAGCTGAGCACGTTACAAGACAATTTACGTCCGAAGAAATGACATTTTTAAAACAATATTTTTTATTGAAATGAATGAGATCCCATTTCTACTGTCGACATTGATACTGCACTCCATTTTCCTCAAAGTATTTTATAATTGTAATACTTATCATGGCTATGCAGGCCAAAACGTGTTTAGTAAATACTGTATAAGTGAAATGCTGAGGTGTGCTCCACTGTCTAAAGTGTGGGACAATTTTAAAGAAAAAAATTCCATTCAGGAAGAAATTAAGAGCGGATTGAAGTCGGGGAGTGCTTGTTGTCATTCAGTGCAGGGTCTTCTGTCTTCCAGTTTGCTGTCCAAAAATATAAAGATTAAGATATATAGAACTATAATTTTGCCTGCTGTTTGGTATGGGTGTGAAACTTGGTGTCTCACATTGAGGGAGGAACATAGGCTGAGGGGTTTTGAGAATAGGCTGCTAAGAAAAATATATGGGCCTGAGAAGGACGAGGTAAAAGGGGAGTGAAGAAGACTGCATATTGAGAAACTTAATGATTTGTACTCATGACCAAATATTATTCGGGTGATCAAATTAAGAAAAATCAGATGGGCGGGGCATGTAGAAAGTATGGTGGTGGGAGATGTGCATACAGGATTTCTGTGGGGAGACCCGGGACAGGAGACCATTTGAGAGACCCAGGCGTAGATGGGAACATGATATTAAAATGGATCTTCAAAAAGTGGAATCGGGGGCATGGGCTGGATTGAGCTGGCTCAGGACAGGGACAGGTGGCGGGCTCTTGTGAATGTGGTAATGAACCTCCGGGTTCCACAAAATGAGCAGAATTTCTTAACCTTTTAAAGCCTAGCGTTGACTTTACATATTGACAGTTTTAACATTAAAAAATTCTACGTGGTGCCCACATTGCGTTTATGTGTTTTGTACGGATCTCAGAACAAACAGCAACTTTTGCCTTATAAAACATTAAGAGACTGGTTTTTATAACCGAAGTGGAGAGTGTTTACAGCGCGGTACGCACTGAGTCCTTATATAAAACAGATACGCTTCGTATTTAAAGTGTTAATTAGCTGAGGACCTGTTAGCTTCTCAAGAAGGACTCTGCTCCATGGAGTTACTCAGTTCGACATCCTTCGTAGTGTTTCAGTATGTGAGTGTCACAACGGGATGTGGAAGCTGCAGTTTGCTGTGTATTTTGTTGACTTGTAAGGGTTTGACTTCGCCTGGGGTGCACAATTTCCGGTTCCGTGCCTGCTTATTAAGCGCTTAATAAATAGCTGATGACTTGTATATTAACATTACAAACCCACCGCAGTCAGTACCGTGGGATGTAATACTAGTAACAGTCGTACAAACGAATTAAAATAATTTACTTGCAATAGGATAGACCGGGTGATCAAATCTAGAAGAAAGAGGTGGGCAGGGAATGTAGCACGTATGGGGGAAAGAAGAGGTGCATTCAAGATTTTGGTAGGGAGACCTGACGGAAGGAGACAACTTGGGATACGCAGGCCTAGGTGGGATGATAAAAATAAAATGGATCTTCAAGGAGCGGGATGGGGCATGGACTGGATTGAGCTGGCTCGGGATAGGGGCAGGTGGCGGTCTCTTGTAAATGCGGTAATGAACCTTCAGGTTGTATAAAATGCGGGGAATTTCTTGACTAGCTGAAGACCTATTAGCTTTTTAAGAAGGACTCTGCTTCATGGAGTCAGTTAGTTAGTTAGTTAGTTAGTTAGTTAGTTAGTTAGTTAGTTTAGTTTAGTTTAGTTTAGTTCAGTTGCAGTAGGTTTGTGGTGTATCTTGCGGGTGCAACTGCGTGTTGCAGAGTGAAATAAAGAGTGGATCTAATTCTAAGCATAAAGTAATTAAAGTTGTCTCTGTGGACGCAAGCCACGAAGTTATGTGGGTGGGGAGGTGGGGTTGGGATGGGAAATATAGAGCCACGTATTCATAATCTTGCCACTAGACGGAGTACTGTGGTAAGCTTAACGCTCCCGCTCCTTTACCCTGAAGGAACTACCGTTAGCCATTGAATGGGAGCCTGGGTAAGTTCCACAAGCGGTCGGACCGACTTTATTAACTCATTTCAGTGAAGTTCAGCTTAATTATTTATTTATTTACATATGAATAAGTAGCCTAGTGGCCAGGTACTAATACATATTAATACAAGGAGGTAAAACATTTTAAAACAAAAACAAAAAGTGGGCAAAAATAAAAGAAACAACAAGGTACAAAATTTTTTCAGCTCCTCAGAGAATAAACCAGGCACAACCAACACTTGTTGATGATCACAAGTGTTGGTAGTGACTGGTTTATTCTCTGAGGAGTTGAAAAAATGTGTACCTTGCATACATACGCCGGGCTGGCGTTCAACATCAAAGAGAAACATTTTTCATTAATTTAAGGAGAAACCGAAGTTGAATCGAAACAAAAAAGGAAGATTTAAGCTATTTTAATGAGTGCACTGTAACTCCCAGATGAGAATGTTTCCTACAGAACAGAGCGCTATAGTGGCGTGAAACATGATAACAATGCTGACGACACCTGGAGCAATCCACATGTGTTTGCTGGCTTACAGTAGCTGATCGGTTAAACAGTAGCACGTGTGTCTACAGGCGGGCTTTATCGTCTCTTAGGAATGGCGACCGATATGTGCTCTCCGGAAATTGACGAATTAAAACCGAATTCATTACGAAGTCTTGGCGGTGTTGGCATAAGAGGAAGACATCTTGGTGCGTGTAAAAGTGGTAGACGCGTGTAGTGTGTTGTGATTGGGTATTTAGTGTACAGTTATAGTGCTAGATTGTTACAGTGTGACAGTTTATATTTACAGTGGTTTATTATAATCAGTGAAGTGTGTGGTGTCGGGAAATTTACGAATTAAAACTGAATTCATTACGAAGTCTTGGCGCTGTAGGTTTGAGGGGAGAGAGTTGGTGTGTGTTAAAAGTGGTAGACGCGTATTGTGTTGTGATTGGGTACTTAGTGTAAAATTATAGTGCAAGATTGTTACAGAGTGACAGTTTATGTTTATTGTGGCGTATTCTAATCAGTGAAGTGTGAAGACTTATTCAAATACAGGCTAAAAGTGCTGTGATATGAACTTTGTGCAGCTACAAAAATGGCCGGCTAGTTGCTGTTACCTATGAAGCTCTTGTGTGGCGTGACGTTGCAGACCAATCCAAGGTTAGTCTTTACCACCAGGTATAATATGGCGCTTGCTAGGGACTGGCATGCAGAATCCAAGGGTCGACTGGTTTCAAGGGCGTAATGTTAAACGCTGTTGTATATAATGACATAATACTGCTGTGTAAAGGCAAAATTTGATTAATTTGATAATGATACCTAACAAGGAAAGCCAAAGCAGTATGCTCCTTTCTGATAACGTTATATACTTTTCCAGATATTTCGGGTTTCATAGTTTATATAGCAACAAACTGTTGCGAAATGCAGGAAGAAATTTTAACGTATCCCACCAAAGAATCTGGTTCAAAGGATAACACTTGTGACATCTATGCAGTAGGTTCTAATCTCGGCTGAGACGCTGATTATATTTAGATTGTGGTGTCGTTTTTTGGCTCCAACAGGCAAATGCCTGCATACTACCCGAATTTAGGCCATGAATGCTTGCTGTAGCATACTTGCCAATCCGTTGTTCACTATGAAGCAACTGCTCGATGCCATATGTGTTTAATGTCAGTCACTGATGCGGCCGAGTAAGCTACAAATAAAACATTTTCGGTAGAATCGTAAATATTTCAAAGGGTTGTTTCAATATTAACGTATTATCCAAAACAGATATTGTCTCCGGGACGTGTGCAGAAACTGCACCGTCAGCTGCTGAGAATGGCTGAAACTTTGGGCTGTTTAGAATAATTTTGGGGCATTTATCACTTTATTTTTATTAATGTATTATAATATACAGGTGTTAAATGTAGAGTTATTTTTACCTAATCCAGCAGATTTTAACCAATTCCAGTAATAAAGGGGAAGGTGAGTATGACAACAAAAGCGAGTAGTGCGATCAAGTTCCTGATGTTTCACAGCTAAATGCAACTGTACCGATGTCGATCCTCATTCGTATGCAGATGAAACCAGTGTCTTGGTTACTGATAAAAATCGTGGTGCTCGCAAGCTCAAAGTAACTGTACCTTGTCCCACGTTACAAACTGGTTTGCAGCTAATAAGTTGGTTTTACATATCACTAAAACAAATATAGTTAAATTTACCCCTAAATAATATGCAAGCCTTCTGTTCGAAATATCTTCTGATAAAATAATCATGAATGAAGTTTCTGGAATAAAATTTGCCCCTTAACAATCTGCAAACCTTCTGTTGGAAATATCTTCTGATAAAATAATCATGAATGAAGTTTCTGGAGTAAAATTTGCCCCTTAACAATCTGCAAGCCTTCTGTTGGAAATATCTTTTGATAAAATAATCATGAATGAAGTTTCTGGAGTAAAATTTGCCCCTTAACAATCTGCAAGCCTTCTGTTGGAAATATCTTCTGATAAAATAATTATGAATGAAGTTTCTGGAATAAAATTTGCCCCTTAACAATCTGCAAGACTTCTGTTGGAAATATCTTCTGATAAAATAATCATGAATGAAGTTTCTGGAGTAAAATTTGCCCCTTAACAATCTGCAAGCCTTCTGTTGGAAATATCTTTTGATAAAATAATCATGAATGAAGTTTCTGAAAGAAAATTTTTGGGTATGCAAATTGATAACGAATTGGAAGAGTCGTGTGGAATACATCCTTCCTAACTCAGTTCTGCCGTATTTGTAATCAGGAGTTTGTCTTACTACGAACTTAGAAACATTGCAAATGGTGTATCCATCTTACTTTCGCTCTATCATCAGGTACGGAATTATCTTTTGGGGCAATTCGAATAATATTTCCAGAGTTTTTAAGTTACAAAAGAAAGTAATAAGAATTATATCTGGTGCAGGATTTCAAAACTCTTGCAGAGATCTTTTTAAGAAGCCGGATATATTACCATCGTCACGTGAACTCATTCTCTCTCTGATGTTGGTTGTGATGGACAATCAGAGTAACTGTGATTCAGGTTCAGAAATTCATGGACTAAATACTAGAAGCAAAAGTCAACTCTGCTTACCAATTTCAAACCTTTCTGTTTTTCAGAAGGGCACCAATTTTTCTGGTATTAAGTTATTTAATAGTTTGCCTAGTACTGTTCAAAGTCTTAGAAATGATAGTGCTCGTTTTAAGAATAAGTTGCGTACATATCTCGTGACTAATTCATTTTATTCAGTTGCTGAATTGTTGGAACATGCAGTCAATGACTGACTTGCCATGTTCCTTAGTGAGTGGTCCAGTAGTGTTGTCGTGTTGTCTTGTTGTGGTTTGTGTGTGTGTGTGTTGTGTTGTCTGTGTCTTTCATGTCCATTTGTGGAAATCTGGGACTTACGAAATGTGAAAATGTGTGTGTGTGTGTGTGTGTGTGTGTCTGTCTGTCTGTCTGTCTGTGTCTGTGTGTGTGTCTGTCTGTGTCTGTGTGTGTGTGTGTGTCTGTCTGTCTGTCTGTCTGTGTCTGTGTCTGTGTGCGTGTGTGTATGTCTGTGTGTGTGTGTGTGTCTGTCTGTCTGTCTGTCTGTGTCTGTGTGTGTGTCTGTCTGTGTCTGTGTGTGTGTGTGTGT
>BLKM01000173.1:358462-413507 GCA_013340265.1 Coptotermes formosanus | reverse complement strand
TGTGTGTGTATGTATGTATGTATGCATGTATGTATGTATGTATGTATGTATGTATGTATGTATGTATGTGTGTGTATGTATGTATGTGTGTGTGTATGTATGTATGTGTGTATGTATGTATGTATGTATGTATGTATGTATGTATGTATGTGTGTGTGTGTGTGTGTGTATGTATGTATGTATGTATGTATGTATGTATGTATGTATTGTGTGTGTGTCAGTCAGTCAGCCAGCCAGTCAATCAGTCAGTCAGTCAGTCAGAACGTCTCATCACATTGTGTTTCTGGAGCGAATGGTAACAGTGTTGCCAGAGCTCAATCTCAGTTTTTTTCGTGAATACAATTTTGATTTGTTAGGATCGTTCCCAAATATTTGAACTTTTCACATTTTCAAAGAATTTATTGCGTATCTGTCGTTAGGTTATGAATTGTTACTGCATGCTTTGCACGAGACACGAACAGATACTTCTGCTTCTCAGCACGTATTTCTAGGCCAATCCCCTTACTAGCGACTAATAACAAAGTTTTATTCGAAAAATCTCTCGGTATGAGCTGTCACAGGAAGTATCTTTCTTTCTGAACATAACATTTTCTTCTTGGACTTTACTGTGTCATGATTGCCATGTATTTATCGTGAAGAACGCAGACATGGATGCACCGGCTATACCGTGGTTTATAGGACGGGTCTAGCATGTTATTTACTCCTAGAGCAAGACAGAGAAAAGCAAGAGGCGAGCATAAACGACAACACGAGATTTCGTGACAATTTAAAAACGTTTCTGATAGTCGAGGCCGTCAGAGCTCTCATTTTCTGAGTCATCATATGGCGTTCTCCTCCCCCGCCTTTGTCAGCGCTTTATCATTATATCCTCAACCCTCCCGCCCCTTAAACCTGGCAGAAGGATCCCACCCTTCGGTCTAATAGCTCGTAATAGTTCAGCTGCTGATTCTGTAACTTTAAGGGTTATAACGACCTGGTTGCTTCTAAGTAGTAATAGCAGTCCCGGGTTCCAGCTCTGTTAAATTCGACTACATACCTGCACTAATGATGGTTGTAACAAAAACAATAGTTGTATTTTTCTCTTGCTTTATAAAGGAGCACGCGCTGGCGCAGTTGGTTGAGGCACTGCGCTACAAGCCGGAAGGTAAGCGGGTTCGATTCCCGATGGTGTCATGGACATAATCCTTCCCGGCCACACCCTGGCCCTGGGGTCAAATCGGCCCGTAACAGAAATCGATACAAGGAATATTTCATGGGCGGTAAAGGCGGCCTGTGCGTAGGGCTGACAACCTTACCACCTTCGTATGCTGATTTTCTTGGAATCTGGTAGCCTCAGCCTCTTGGAGCCCTAAGGGCCTCTCCAGGCCAGCAATGGGATTGCTTTACCTTTCTTTAGAAATATCTTTACATTTTAGATTCCTACATTTCTGAGTCACTCGCCATTACCATGAACATTTTTTTACTTATAGAAGTGAAGTTTCTCTAAACACGCCGTGAATACGTATGGCGCGTGAGGTATAGCTGCACTAATTTTTGACTTCGGCATTAAATGGAAGCGTATGGTCAGCTTCATTTCCCGGTCACGTTTCTTTTGAGAAAATGGTCCTTAGTAAGACCCTGAAAATGAGGGAGCTAATTTATTCAAAATTTTACTGCCTACGAGTGCGGACCAAAGTACAGTGCGTCATATCCCTGAAGACAATAATCTTCAGGATATATTATTTATCCTTTCAGATATCGCATTTGAGTCTCGTTTTTTCCAGCTTTTTTTGTACTCTGCCTGTAGGCCAACTTGACCTTTCTTATGTGCCTCATTTATTCCGTGCATTCTTCCAGTCCTTATCCTTCACACTGCAGTATCACCGTACTGCACAGCAAACACGCTGAAAACAAACACACGCGGAACATCAACCTATAATTTATAGCCATTTTTCCATTCGAATAGCTGTAATAACACATAATTGTGCTGTTATACCGAGGTCTGCTCCTATTAGGAGACGAAAATTACATGCTAGCCTGCGTAAATGTCCATTATGGCAAATGATTAGCCACGTTTAAAGGCATTTGGTTGGCGAATAGAAATAAAAGTCTTTGTGCACTGTTGTCTGTCTAATGCGTCTGTTGGACGACCTTGAGTTACAGATGCGCAGGGGTCAGCAGCCCTTACAGAATATTATATATCTGTGTGAGTGTTTGTGTGTTTCGCACAGCTTTCAGCCTAAAGTTCTTAGGCGTTGTGTAAAGTACATACATATATATACATACAATTTATGTACGGTTTTAAATGATCCATAACCATTCATTGAGCAATTAGATATGATATCATATATATAGGCCTAAAGTTGAGCTCTGTTAAAACGACCGCGGTTTATGCAACACCTCGTCTGTAACGTTATACATTCCGTTGTACTAGCTAATTTCTCTTACGACGCGTGTTTTTCTGCCTTGCTTGTTACGACATACATAAGAACATCTACTTGCATACAACGACATTGCAGGCAATAATTTATAATGCAATTTTCCAAGAAATTGGCTATTTTGAGAATTCTACGATCGCAGCGTCCTTGGGAGGATGAACTCTGTACTCTCTCAGATAGCTATATTAATTTCGGGCCTGGAAAATGACAATAGTAACGGTAATTCATTTTTTATGTTGTTTATTCCGTGCACTGTCGATAACCAATTCACAACACTCCGTCCAACAATATGTTGGACGGAGTGTTGTGAGGCAATTCACTTTGTGCGTAAAGTTGCCTCCTGCGTTTCTACTCTCGCAGTTTACAGGAGACTGGTAGCGTGATAACATGGCATAATTAATTTACGTTGTCACGTGCCTAATTGTTATAGTAAATAAATAAATACATAAATAAATAAGTAAATTTGTGCATAGTCGGACATCTGTGAATTTATCTCATTTAACATTTTAAAGACGAAGCGTATCACTTTTATATAAGGACTCAGTGCGTACCGCGCTGTAAACACTCTCCACTTCGGTTGTAAAAACCAGTCTCTTAATGTTTTATAAGGCAAAAGTTGCTGTTTGTTCTGAGATCCGTACAAAACACATAAACGCAATGTGGGCACCACGTAGAATTTTTTAATGTTAAACCTGGTGGTATGTAAAGTTACCGCTAGACTTTAAAAAGTTAAGTCAGTTATCTTTTTTTAAAATTAGTTTCAAATTGTTTGTGTGTAAAACTGGCTTATTGAGTGGTAATAATCACGTAATTCTACTTTGCAAAGCCACGGAACTCAAGGATTGCCATTTTTCGGTACTCAATTCCTTTACTTTAGTATGTGTGACATTTAGAAATCTGCGATCGACTGTTATACGTCCTTAGAATTTGCCTTTTGCTACTATTCTTGCGTTGAATTAAAGTGCCTAACTTACGTTCCTTCGCAGAGTAGTGTCATTTGCGTGTTTTACAAATTTTTGTCCCACGAAACCAATTTACGTAACACACGGTGTCGTGGTCACAAATAAACCAATTTCTGGTAATAATGGTTCCATCGTCGGCCGTTTTAAATATCCACAGGAAAAAAAAACTACACGTGGACTACACGAAAATCCCATTAGACATCATGTAAAACAGTTTTAAAAATAAACGCAGTAGATTTTTTCTATTGCCTACCGCAGGAAGAAAGGTCCACTGATGAACTCCAAATAGGCAGCTATATAAATGCTTGGACTATTGAATGGCGTGTTTAAAACTGGTATCAAACAGCAGAACAGGAACGCTGGAACATTAGGGTTTGACAATTTTTTTTTCTCAGCGCTCTTTGAATGCTTCGTAAAAATTTCCCTTTGGAAGATAAAATAATTTTGCTCCGTGATTTTTTTTATTCCTGCTGGGATAGGACTCAAAAAGTGCTGTATAGTAATTACGCCAAAACATGTTTGTGTGACAATGCTTGCGACTGAAACATAACTAAGTGCGTATATAAAACAAAATAATATACAGCGACCAATACGACTACGCTGGCCGGTTGGTTAACTGTGCGTTGGAAACTGTGGGGTAGATACGTAACTCGCCCTACAAGGCTTCTTTGAGAATCTGACAGGGAGTCAGCTGATCAGGAAACCCCTGCTTTCAGTATCAAACTATCCGAATTTTTATCATCTTTTTCGAAAAAAAAAAAAAGCCACTAAGTCGTATTCTAAGCCAGTGGCATGCCATTCGCAGTTCTGAACCCTCTTTATCTAAGTTTTATGTTTTATGTAATAATTACACCAACCAACTTATGCACTGGATCAAATACATTCATGAGCTATTCTAAAACTCCTACATATTTCAACACCGAGATGCCATCATCAGAGAGTCATACACTACAAAGGAATGTACACCCAACACAACAGTCTTGTCATTATGCCGCCTTTACCGGAGTTACTAAAACATTAAACATTAAAATTCTAAAATACTCAAAGCTAACAACCATGAAATCACAATGTTGTAATATTAAAAGTATTAAAATTATGCCGTTCCAGGAGTAGCAGTTGTTTACAACTGTAAGGATAATGCATACAAACATCTACGTCGATCGTACATACAGACCTCTTCCTAGTGGAGCACGTGCAGTTGATCGCGTCGGGTGGTGAGGTGTCGCTTTTCCTCTGTGGTTAGGTGTTCCAAGTGATCCTTCAGTTGCTTTTTTCTCAACTAAAATTTTTCTTGTATTTCTCACTGCTCGCGTTCGTGATGTTCTTCCGTCTCATGTGTTGTTGTGACATACACCACATTCCAGGCCCCTGACTCCATAAAGTAGAATCCTTCTTGAGAAGCCAATGACTTCTTAACTAATCGAGAAATTCCCAGCATTTTACGGGACCCGAAATTTTACAAGAGGCAGCGACTACTCCGTCTTCTGAAACAGATTAATCTCGTCTGCAACCTGTCATCCTGTTACTTTAAGGTCCTTTTTAATATTATCCTCTAATTTAAACGTAGAGCTTCCAGGCTGACTTATCTCCTTGAATTTTATCATAAAATTCGACTTCAATCCCATACGTGCCAAAAGCCTGTCTGTCCCTGTAAAGTAAGAATATGCAAAGAAATTAGCACATTATATTAATTCTCTTTAAGTCACTGTTGCACTGACAGTCTACACACCGTATCTTAAAGACTGTTGCCTGCTTTTAGAATATGACTTGCTCTTTTTTTTAGATGCAGGTATTCTAATGCGAATTGTAAGTTGCTTGTCTGTCTTAATAGGTTCTAAATAAACATGACGACATTGGCCATTTAAAATGCTCTCTCCATATCTTGTCTTTTCGGCGCTTAAATGGCCACTTTATTTATTTGATAGCTCGGAATACGTTAGTAGATGAAAAGAGGACATAGCATGCCATTAGCAGAACAGATGGTAGAGTGGGGTGGGGTGGGGTGTCTATTTTGTGTGATCACATCCCCCATTCTGACGTACTGTAGGCCTGTCTTACATGGCTGACTATATTTTTCCTTAAAAATGTTCATAAAACTGGGCTGCAGTAATCCTGGAAGTGTCCGGACAAACGTGAAGTCCAAGCATTTACCTCACGACACAGTATGAAAGTATCGTGCTACCAGAACGAGGGACGACTTTATATCAAGTGATGATTGCTTTTCCCAAAGGCGAATGCAATAGAGGAAACTAAACCCACAACACTTATTGCATAAAATTCAAGAAAATACCAGAAATGCGCTGTATTATAATATAAAGATTTTGCAATTAAAGCACTAGAAGTTCGACATATTTCGACCCTTTTTGTGGGTCATTCTCAGGTAGTGTACATCAATATTTTTAGAAAACGTATAATATAAATAGATAAAATAAGTTAAAATTGTATTAAAATCTATTTATAATCTCTGTTTTATACAAATATTGATGTACATTCCCTGAGGATGACCCATGAAAAGGGTTGAAACATGTTGGAGATCCAGTGTCTTAATTATAAGAACTTTATATAATAATATAGCACACTTTTTGGTATTTTCTTGTATTTTAACAATTAGTGCACGGATATGAATACCATCAAGTTATTGCATTCTTCGCGTGTTGCCGCTTTTATCTGTAATGCTAGACTACATTTAATTACTGTAGAATAGTACCAGATATCACTTCATAAGTGTCTTGCGTTCCTGACAGGTTGGTATTATTTGATATGTTACCTTTATCCTGGCTCATTTTTGCCTCAAAACCAATTTGGAGCTGCAGATTAAAATAGGCCGATTATACTGAAATTGGGTGCTCGTCTTTGTTCACGGGTGATGTGAAAGGAAAAGTGAATGCAATAGTTAAGGAAAACACGCGATTCGTCGTTTCAGAACTACATGAACACTTTCCAGTTGCGTCTCGATGTCTGATTCACGAAACCGGTACGGCGCACATTCATTTCAAGAAGCTTTGCGCCATATGGATGCAAAAATCTTGACAAAAGGTTGGGGGGGGGGGGGGGGAACGCATGGCGGCTGCAGTGACCGTTTGTAGCGTTGTTACAAAAAAGGCTATGAGTGTTTCGACACATTGTCACGAGTAATGAAACGTGGATTGTCCACATCACACCAGAAAGCAAGCAGCAGTCCTTGCAGTGGCGGCATACTCCGTCCCAAAAAGCCTAAGAATTCCGAACATATTCCTTCGGCGCAGAAAACCATTGCTAGTGTTCTGGGACCGCAGAGGCGTCCTTCTTGTGGAATTCCTGTCGTAAAGGACAACCATCAACACCGAATCCTACGTACGTGGTGATCAGACAGTGACCAAAAATGAATGCAGTATTTGAATATTATACGCTTTTAAACTGTATCGTGTAGTGCTGGTAAGGAAAGCAGTTACGTCGCGAAAGAAGAAAGGGTACCTGCTTGTTCACATATAACGGCACGAGACGTTGCTGCTTGTCTCCAGCAACTGGAAGAAAGTTCTTGTAAATGAACCAAAAAATTCGACAGGCGTTCTTGTTTCTTCATGACCAGAAAGGAATTGTCTTAAATCAGATAGGATTGTAAGCATGGGCCTTCGGTTTATATCGTGGCTGGTTCGTGCTCACTGCAGGTTACCAACTGACGATCAACTATCTGATCACTTCCGTTTCCAGAAAGGTCGCAATTCATAAATCTGAAGTTAGCAGCAAGCAGGGCCAGTGTTAGGCCGATTCGATCGATTTGACGGAATCGGTCCCCGCTCTTACGGGGGCCCCCGCACTCATTCACGCATTGGTGATTTTGAGAAACGATCAAAATGGATCAAAATTTTCACCCTAACTTACGTTAATGTACCAAAACGTTAGTCCTGTTTTTGCTGTGCACAATAGCTTTTAGGGACCCGCCACGGGGATCGTAATCGGTCCTCGCGTTTGCTAAGGCCTTCGCAGGTAGCAAGTACCGTTCGTTGGCTCGTGTTGGCTGTGGCGTCCGCGTATAGGAGTGTTCCTTCTTCGTCAGCAAGTTTCCAGCTGCGCAGGAAGCATTTACCTTATCAGTCTGTTTGAAAGAGAAGACGTCAGGCTGTAGCAGCAGCTTGATGCAGTGACAAGAGGCCACTGTGCAGTGCAAAGTGCTGAAGCGATGACTCAGCGTCAACTCCTGTGCAGCGTTATTTTCGTGACAGGCCTGACGGGAAGTTGCTGTGTCGATGGAAACCATCACTAGCGAATGTCTTTAGCATCATGTTGCACAGTGCGCGGTTCCAAAAACCCAGCACCTAGCAACCCTTCTTCTTCTCCTGCTCCTCCTCATCCCCTTTCCTTCTCCTAATCCTCTTTATCCTTCTCGTCTCCTCCTCCTTTCTTCTTCCTTCTCTTCTTTTTCTCCTTACAACCATAAATTAGGCTACTATGACCCGTTTCTATGCTAAAATTGACCCTCCGGTCTTATTTGTGGGCTTCTCGAGTCCCACTTACTTGTAAGTTTATAGAATACAGGCTGTTGTAAAAACGCACGGAGCCATATTTGATGTCTGACTTCGTTAAACTGTAAGCACGTCAGCTGCATTCTCTTCTGTCAACTGTGTACAGAGGCGTTCACTTCTGACGCTGTAACACTGTCGGTCCCGTGCTCTCAGGTATATGTGTGCTGCCGTCAAACGTTTTATATTCTGGATCTCTGTGTCAATGCCTTCATATTTAAGGACTCATTAAACACTGTGTAATGTAATATTCTTTGTACTTCCCTTCTCACATCTTTAACAACCCCTACCCTAGTGCAGGAACTCCATATGCTTTATATACCAGAAGCTTTAATTGCTTTTCTTTTAAAGCCTAGAGGTAAGTTTATGTACCGCCAGGTTTAACATTAAAAAATTCTACGTGGTGCCCGCATTGCGTTTATGTGTTTTGTACGGATCTCAGAACAAGCAGCAACTTTTGCCTTATAAAACATTAAGAGACTGGTTTTTATAACCGAAGTGGAGAGTGTTTACAGCGCGGTACGCACTGAGTCCTTATGTAAAACAGATACGCTTCGTCTTTAAAGGGTTAAGTATGAATCAGTTTGTGTGAAGGTCCTCTTAACCAAGCCAGTGCCCTCTAGATCACGCCCTGACAGCTACTGCGCTAACTAATTAAGGCCATCTTACATTTACGGACGTGGGAACGGCACGTGACGACAAAGACGAGTTAGGGGGTTCTGTTCGCAGCAGCAGACTCGACAACGACACGATGAATAAGCGAGCGAGCTCCGTCCGTACGTGCGGACAGAACAACAGCGCTTGATGGCAAAGACAGGGCAGCGTCTGTCGGTTGTCTTACCTTGAGGCATCTGTAATTGACGCCAAACGACGCAACATGCACAGACACTTCACGGCGGGCCTGGAATTGGGGGTTTCCTTAATCGGAAATGTGACGTTGCGTCACTGGATGATACTTTCCGACCCTTCCAGACACCGTAGTGCCTTGGCTTTAAGCGTTGGCCCTTGAATATAAATCCACTTAAGCTACTGTATTGCGAAATCCTGGAATCTCGCGGGGCTGGAATTATTTTGAGTAGTCATCTTTATCGTGCCGGATAGATGTCGGGCCTGAATGATGTGCCTGGAAGATGTCTTGTCTGAATGATGTCGTGCCTGAATTGTGTGCCAGAATAATGTGCCTGAAATATGTCTTGCCTGAATGATGTCGTGCCTGAATTGTGTGCCTGAATGATGTCGTGCCTGGATGATGTCAGGCCGAGCTGTTCCATGCGGACGGAAGACGTATGGACGGACAGACACAACGAAACCAATTGTCGCTTATCGAAATTTTGCCACCGTGCCTAGAAACAACCAACACATTTTCAGTAGAACGTCTAGTACTCGAATCTCTGCCGAAATACTGGCCACCCAGACATTACCTTCACCACAAGAGGCAGCGAGTGCGTCCTTTTCCGTACTGCACCTATACCCATACATAGTCATCCTCCGATCTTATTCGAAACTACGCTAACGTAACATCTGCAGTTGATGAAAGGTCTGTAATAGACTTACAAGCAAGCAGTAGACACGTTTTCCAACTGTTTGCCAGAGCTCGTGGGCTGTTTGCTGCAGTTATACGCGTGGCTCCATTTTTGTTGACAGTCAGGTTCGGACACTGCTTTGCTGTTGAACGGCTAGCTGTTCCTGGTTGCTCTTCGATCTCGTGAAACATGAATGTGACTGTTACAGCGATGAATGGGCGAGCGGACCGTCCCCTGGGCTGGGGAAAGGGGGGCTGAAACGAGTGGTGATTTTGCTCCCCTCTGGTTTGAGGTTTCCTGTTAAATCTCTTTCCTTTACCTGTCAATCTTCATTTGCTCTATAAAGCTGTCTGTTGCAGATGGTCAGTGACTTGGTACTGCCTTGAGTCCCACCGGCGATTCCATTACCATATCAAAACAGCTACCTAGCAGTAGTACTGGTAATTTCAAATTTTACAGGACGCAATTCTTCGCATCGCTTTTCGACGTCACATAATCTTTTAGTGATTTTAACCCTTTAAAGACGAAGCGTATCTGTTTTATATAAGGACTCAGTGCGTACCGCGCTGTAAACACTCTCCACTTCGGTTATAAAAACCAGTCTATTAATGTTTTATAAGGCAAAAGTTGCTGTTTGTTCTGATATCCGTACAAAACACATAAACGCAATGTGGGCACCACGTAGAATTTTTTAATGTTAAACCTGGTCGTATGTAAAGTTACCGCTAGGCTTTAAAAGGTTAAAATAAGCGTATTTTACACCTGCTTTATCAGTTTTCCTTCGAGTATAACCTAAAGCTGTTGCTAGCGATCTTTTCACTTTTCCAGCAGTCCACCCGTTGCGGGCCCTCATTCGCTTTTCGCCATAGTTGCCAGTTTGTTGCGTCGTCAGGTGTTAAATTGTTCTGCTTCATCACCCTCTCCGCTTCCTTTTCCCATTTTACTTCGGTTCGTCTTCATCGTCGTCTTCCTCTCGGTGACCACGTCCGAATTCGCTTAGGCCATCTGTTAGCGCCTATGCCAACTATGTGTCCATAACATTTCAGCATACTATTTTCCATTCTTTACAGAATGTTTGTGTTACTCCTATTTTTTTTTCCAATTGCTTCATTTCTTACTTTTACTAGTCTGTAGGTCGTTGCGTCTCTTATTTAGAAATCCACTTTTGTACTTAACAGTTTTTTCTTTAACTTGTTGTCAGTTATTATGTCATTCGTACAGTGCATGCTCCTGTAATTATTACACCAACCAGCTGATTCACTGGACAAAACACTTTCGTGAGCTATTATAAAACGCTACATATTTCGGCACCGAGGTTCCATCATCAGGGGGCATTTCGGAACAAAGCAGTATAGGCCCAGCACACTAATCAAATGTTTGCTAATTTGATCCCGTCTGTACGGGCGACATAATAATTATAATGGCCCGTTGGGCCTGCGTTCCTTTGTACTGAACGGCTCCCTGATGATGGCATCTCGGTGCCGAAACATGTAGGAGTTTTATAATAGCTTATGAATGTATTTTATCCAGTGCACAATTTGGTTGGTGTAATAATTGTAATCCAGTGTCCATAGTTCCCACATTTTAATTCACATTTAAATGACAAGCACAAGAATTCTTACAGAAGTTTTTTAACATTTTTAACAGTTCTAACATTTTATAATTCACATTTTAATGCACACCTTATGTAATTTGAAGTAGCCCCCTTGATAAAGGCATAGTTATTGCCGAAACATGTCGGGGAGATGAACTAAGAGACAAAGGTTAAATAAATAAACAGTAACATTGTGCATAAGTTGGCTGTGCTTTCTTGTAGCGTAACATGTTTGTGCCGACGTTTCGGAGGAATAAACACGGTACACCGCACTGTGTAGACACCATTACTTGAGAAAGTACTTTGTACTGGCATTTGTCAGTGTTGTTGCCAGATTACGTGTGGATATATTATGATTGTTACTGATCTTGGTTTCGCATAGGATCTGTGTGCCTTTTCCCATACTGTTTGTATGCCGATTTATATAGTGCATATCGGAGAATTTTTGTACAGGTTCTGTTACCTTAACAGCTTGGTAACACTAACACAATTAAGAGCATCATGTCCGAATTAATTACTGGTGATGTTACATAATTATTTCAACGTTCTGGGTGTTGTCATTGCCCATCATAATGCCAGGTACTCATATACGCTGTTTTACTCGTACGAAATGCGAGGTTCACTAGAACAACACACTTGCACCGGACATCTGTCAGGAAATATTCGAACTGTACGAGGGAACACGGTACTTGCACCACTGCGAGCGAAGAATACTAGTTCGCCATCTGTTGTAAGCTCTTTAAACTACGGAGTCTCCACGCGCTCAGCATTACTGCCATCTTTTGATAATACTTGGGAAGTTCATGGACAAGTACTGTGAACATTCACCAACAGATGGACGGCGAAGTATTCTTGTTGTACCCGCACTTGGGTTGTTTGAATAGATATTGCGCCACGATTTCACCCTTTGTTATAAATCTATTGTGATTCTTGTGAGTGGATTATCCTTTCTGAGAACGTGTATAAAGTTCGATGTGAACGTCATGTAAAATTGAGCTTGTATGTGAGCGATCAATAATGTGTTTACTGCAAATGACAAGTTTAATCTAAATGCAGTTAGACAAGTCACTCATTATGTATTTATTTTATGCACTTCGTGTAATAATTTTCACAGTCGCTTCCAGATTATCCGCCACTGAACACTGTTGTGAGCCAGGGGAATCCAGTCAACCAACTGTGCAACCGCGTGTGCTCTGGATTTCATGTCCCTAAATTAAATAATTAGAATCGCATTTTAATTACAAAATGTGCTGCATACAAACTGATTCAGCATGAGAATTATCATACGAGACGCCACTTCATAAATGGTGCAAAAATACTTCGTTTGAATGGATGAGGCTCTTATGGTACGATATGAGACGAGTGACATTTATGGCAAGAAGAGAAAAATGTGAGAAAGAAAGTATTATTTGTGGTAACAAGAGAACTGCGTTTGTGGAGCTGTGAGTGTATGACCCTGCTGGTTGCCAAGTGACTTTTCAGCACATTTGCTCCTAGGAATTAAATAATAAATACATTAATATCAGAGTCATGGTTGAAATTTTGTAAGTTGTCCGTTATCTGAGACTTAACAAACCCCCCATATCTTTTCGGAGGACTGAGCTGCCTCCGTCTCCCCAAGTGTGGCGATCAAAGGGGCAAAAATAATTTGATGGGGTTATGAAGAAGTGCTGCTCTGAATTTGAGGATCCATAAATCCAGCCGATATAGCCTCCGAAATACTGTGCTTTATTTTAGCTCAATAAACTTGAGAGCGTTCAAAATTTGTCTCCACTATTAATGAATTGTACAGTCAGTATTTTTCAAAATTGTACTAATAATACGGCAGAGGTGCAGATATCCCGGGCGACCAGTCGCGAGGGCGACTAAAGCTTGTGCAGTGGCTGCGCTTAATATTTTGGGCGCAATTATTGCAGTTCTTTCGTTGCATACAAAAGAGTATTTATACCTGTTTAAATTCACAGAGCAGAAAGCGTCATATAAAAGTGAGATATAGGTCATTACGGAATAGAGAACCCTTAGTATTTTTCTTGCTTCGTGTTACCATTCTGGTGTCTAGAATCTGGGAGGGGCGCATAGACGTTTGGAAATGGTGTGTTTCAACTTTCTATTACGTAGGGTTACATTAATTGTAGAAGAAAACTTCAAAACACTTCGGGTCCGTAATAATCACGCGCCATATAAGAACTCATTGCAGATACTCAAAATTGCAACCCTGTAAGTTCTTCACCTTTTTAAGGCCTAGCGGTAACTTTACATACTACCAGGTTTAACATTAAAAAATTCTACGTGGTGCCCTACATTGCGTTTATGTGTTTTGTACGGATCTCAGAACAAACAGTAACTTTTGCCTTATAAAACATTAAGAGATTGGTTTTTATAACCGAAGTGGAGAGTGTTTACAGCGCGGTACGTACTGAGTCCTTATATAAAACAGATATGCTTCGTCTTTACAGGGTTAATGTCACAACTTTCTTTCAGGAGCGACAAATTTTAAACGAAATGCAGGTAGCAAAATCCCTTTTAACAGTGCGATGGACACTCAGTTCCCCAACAAATTGACCACCTCCCGAAGAACCTGAAGGTTCGTTATCGAGGTCAAGCTGTCGTCCCAACCGGTGCCCCGGGAAACCAGTCATAGCCTAAGAAAATACATGTTTTTAGGCTCACGTTATTATTATTATCAACGTCTAGGTGTCCAAAATCATTTCGTAACTAAAATTCTCTATGCATGTCTGCTATTCCCCACATTTTCTGCATGGTCGTTTTGTCTGTTGTTGTTGTTGTTGTTGTGTTTTTTTTTCTTCTTCTTCGGCATGCAGTCCTTGCGGTTTAACCAGTGTCTCCTTCAGAATGATAGCCCATACAGATTTGCCTTCTGCTTTCTTCCTCCATCTCCTGACACCCACCGATTTCATATCATTCTCAGTACAGTCCAACCACCTTAATTCTGGTCTTCCTGCTTTTATTCTTCCATCCAGTTTCCCCAGAAATACTTTCTTTGCTGCCCTGCCATCAGACATTCTTACCAGATGACCGGCCAATTCTAGTCTTCGTACTTTTATTGCTGTTATAATATTTAGTTTTCTGTACATAACCTGCAGTTCATCATTAGCTCGGATTCTCCAGCAATTTTGACCTTTTGCTGGGCCATATATCTGCCTTAGTTCCCAGTGGCCGCGCAGTCTAAGATGTGGGTCTGCGGCCGTTCGATTGCTGGGATTGCGGGTTCGAATCCCGCCGGCGACATGGATGTCTGTCTCTTGCGAGTGTTTTGTATTGTCAGGTAGATGTCTCTGCGTCAGGCCGATCACTCGTCCAGAGAAGTCCTACCGAGTGTGATGTGTCTAAATTAGTGTGATAATGAAGTGTCGGTACTGAGGAGGCTCTGGCCCACTAAGGGCTCTCCAACGATTGGGGGAAAAAAGTCTTTCTTAGTACTTTACGCTCCCATGTTCTAAGGGATGATTTCTTTTGGTGTTTCATTGTCCACGTTTCACAACCATATGGAACTATAGGTTTAAACACTGTAGTACATATTTTTAGTTTTGTGTGTTTTTATATGTATTTTGAAATAATTTCTGAAAGAGCCTGGTAAGATCTATTCCCTGCTGTTATTTTCGCACAGTCACTATCATAAGTAACCTTCTGTCTTGTCCCTCTTAATTGTAACACCCCCGCAACACTTCGTAACGTATAGGCCTTGCCGATCCCAGTGGCCGCGCGGTCTAAGGCGTAGGTTTGCGGCCGAGCGCTTGCTGGGATCATGGGTTCGAATCCCACCGGGGGGCATGGATGTTTGTCTTGTACAGTGTTTGTGTTGTCAAGTAGAGGTCTCTGCGACGGGCCGATCCCTCGTCCAGAGGAGTCCTAACGCATATGGTTTGTGTCTGAGTGTGATCAAGTGAAAATAAACAACCTCGACACCTACTGTGAGTGGGTAGAAGAGGGAAGGACTGCGATACGAAAACATATAGGCCTACACATTATGAACTGCCTCACTATTTACTTCTATCCCCCACCACTCCTGTTACTTCCTTTCAGTTCGTGTAGCGACTTGATCTGCAATCTTATTTGAAACGTGCACTGACCGATTCTACGTTGGAAAGCCGGCGGCCATGGCGAGGACCTTGGTTCTTCTCAGTTCCTTCAGAGAAATTTCTGGACAGTACCTCGAC
Organism: Coptotermes formosanus; assembly: GCA_013340265.1. NCBI lineage: Eukaryota > Metazoa > Arthropoda > Insecta > Blattodea > Rhinotermitidae > Coptotermes > Coptotermes formosanus. Next base: position 398,334 of record BLKM01000173.1, on the reverse strand, counting down.
TTGAACATGGCAGCTTCCTTACATTTTCTTTCCAGTTCATTATTCACCAGTCGTTTGACACTATATGGTCTCAGTTGCTGACAGCGTCGTAAAATGACCCACTTCTTACATGGTCTGGCACACGGGGAACGTCGCAAATTAAGTTCCTTCTAGCACGAACTGAGGTACTAACAGAGACGTCAGGTAAATCGCTTCTTACATGGTTCGGGATGCTGACAGCGTCGTAAAATGAAACACAGTACTGGTAAGGGAGTGGCTCGTTTTTTCGTTATTGTTTAGCTTCCTTTGTATATTCTTATTCTTGTGAGGAATTTGCGTGGTGATGGCCGTAACATGTAGAAGAACTATATAAAAACTAAATATTTTTACAATAAATTGAATCGGTGTGTTTGTAATTTTTATGAACTATACAGTTGAGAACACAATCGGATGTCTTTGCCAAAAACCTCTTTTACGTGGCCTGAGATACAGATTAATAAAATATAGCGCGTCCTGTCCTTTATTATTACTGTGTTATTTGCCTCTTATTTCTAGAGACAACGCCTGTGCTTCGTGCATGTATGCAATCCGTGAGCTACGTTCCTTGACTATTGTAAGCCAGTCTATCTCAGCTGGGAAACGTCAAAAGCCAACAGCCATTTTAACTGCAACTAATTTGTAAGGCAATTAAGAGCGGAAGACACAGAGACGAAATTGTATGTAATGAAGACTGTACGCCTCGGTAAAGATGGCAATTACGTTCAGACAATTGAAATAGCCTCTGATGGATGCGCATATTTTGTTTTGACACAACACGAAGACATATGGAGGGTATAAATGATCAATAGAACAATACCAAAGAAATTAGCTTCACCATCTGGAACGGATGACCCATGAGCGATTGCTATTGTTGATATGCAGACATTCCTCGGAAAGTAAAAGTGACCTTGGCAGGCCCACAGATGGTGATGTGTTCGATCTAACAGCCCATGGGTTCTAAACCATTTTTGGTTGATAAATATTGTGGTGATGTGGTTGTAGTGGTTGAAATTTTGTGATTCACTTTATCACGTTTATGTATTGCATAAGATATATGTCCGTCCGTCTGTTAGCATGTTACATGCAGCCTGCCTAATTCCGTGACGGATTTCGGGTGTGCAGAGGCTTGAAATACGTTCAGTTTCTTCTTCAGGTGGAGCACGCGATAGCGCAGTTGATTGAGGTACTGCACTAACAGCGGTAAGGTCCCGGGTTCGATTCCCAAATTTTTCATTGACATAATCCTTCCGATCGCACTGTGGCCCTGGGGTCGACTCAGCGTGTAACAGAAATGAGTACCCGTAATTTTTCGTAGGGAATAAACGCGGCCGGTGCGTAGGGCTGACAACCTTACCACCTTCGTGTACCGACTGTCTTGAAGTCACGGAACCGCAGCCTCCTGGATCCCTGAGGGCCTGTCCAGGCCTGTAATGGGATTGCTTTCTTCTTCAGCCAAGAAGCATGTGATCGCCTTCCTTCAGGTGTTTTGTATTACAATTTGGCACGTGTTCTACCGTCTTCATCAACTTCCCATACACTGTGCGCCACTTTGCCCTTGATTTCATTTTGCTAGTAATATTTATTAGGTGGTTAGTAAGACGCATTACGCAGCTCCTTCTTGCTGTAACGTCAGCACTATTAGATCCATACGTCTTCCAGAACACTTCGTCTGAATTCGTACGATGCAAGTGAAGCTAAATGTGAAGGTCACAATGAAACATGCCGTTTGAAGGCACAAAGGGGCTCCACGCATTCTCAGTCTTTGCTCTAGATGGTGGTGGGTGGTCAGTGCCGCGCCTCGGTCACTTCACGTCAGGGAAAGAGACCTGGAACCCATTGTAGAGGAGACTGGGAGGACGTTGGGTCATTCTGGATGGGCACGGAAAATCTTTTACTTACCGGTAGTCGAAATCAGGCCGTCCAGCACGTAGCGAGTCGTACTACCGACTGAGCTATTGTGGCCGCCCCAATACAAGTACTTTTATATAAAAATGTAGAGCTGTAATGAAATGGGAGAAGGCAATTTAAGACGGAGGCTTTGTGCGGCCAGAGTTGCTGGCATTTTTTTTACCAGAGTTGACGCAGGTCTCATACTAGGAACCTGTCACACCCACCACAAAATTGTGATTGGACTCTTGTGCTCAGCCAGAAAAAAAAAATTCCAGCAATATCAGGCCATTCCTGGCATTTCCCCCCCCCCCCCCCAATCGATGTTTCCGAAAAGTGGGATGTGATATCAGCCCTGAGCGGTGGGAACATTAACGCGATGCTGAGTCAAGCGGGGAGCAGGACTAATTACTGCCTTTTTGCCGGATCATTTCAAGTCTTCAGAAGAGGCCGCTGCGTGCAGTGACTCAGCGGTAATGCGATCGCCTTTTGTTTTGATCCAGGCAACCTATCAACAGCAGATAATCTGACCCACCAGAGGGCAGCCCGAGAGAATTTGGCGCCAAAATGTGATAAACTGTCAAATATGAGAAGCCGGTTACCAGTGTTCATGCATCAAAAAGCAAGTGGCAGAACGGGGAGTATCTGGGAGTAGAAAGAGGAATTAACATTTTAAAGCCTAGCGGTAACTTTACATACCACCAGGTTTAACATTAAAAAATTCTACGTGGTGCCCACATTGCGTTTATGTGTTTTGTACGGATCTCAGAACAAACAGCAACTTTTGCCTTATAAAATATTAAGAGATTGGTTTTTATAACCGAAGTGGAGAGTGTTTACAGCGCGGTACGCACTGAGTCCTTATATAAAACAGATACGCTTCGTCTTTAAAGGGTTAATGTGATGAAAGGGAGAATGGAGCAGTGAAGAGCTTCACAATTTTTTCCTTTCGTCAAACAGGTTACTGTTATGGTGATCAACTAAAGAAGAGTTCATAACAGAAATCAAGTCAAAATCCGTCCAAATACAACTAAATTCCATGCATCGTTTGGATCGTTAAATGAGTGTAGGAGTAGGTGTGATGAGGTTGTTGCATAAAGTTGAGATGCTGTTACATTGGAACGTACATTCGTTTCTGATATAGTTTGAGATTGGAAAACGGATGTAGGAATTTTCGTTCTGCTACCGTCTGAACCACTGATCTCGGAATGTAAATAGTTGATAACGATTATCAACTAGTCGGAGTCGCAGTTGATAGCCGAAATTGGACTGTTGATGTAAGTACATTAAATCATTTTTTAACTTCGGTGTTACATTTCTGTAAAGTCGCGAAGTAGGGCGAAGTATTTTTCGCATTAGAATTAATCAGAATAATCGAGAGTGTGTGGGCCGGGGTAGCGACTCGCTGCGGGTTGGACTGTCCGCGGATCGAACCCCTATATGAGCGAGATTTTCCGCACCCGCCCAGACGGTCCCTGGGGCCGACGCAGCCTCCTGTACAGTGGGTACTGGGTCTTTCCGGTGGGAAAGCGGTCGGGGCTTGCCGTTAACCATCCTTTCCATCTATCGCCGAGGTTAAAGAAAGAACTCCCTTCTGTGCCTTTATGTCATGTTGTAAGGTGAAATTTGAGTGCGAGTCAGGCCGTTGAAGACCTCGCCAGCTGCCAGATCGAACAACATTAGAATAATGCGAGTCCTGGCGGAGTTAATCGGTAGTTTGGTCACTGAAATTGGCCAAAGTTAACGCAGAATGAGGACGGCCAGTACAGATAGTGTGTTCGGTGCGGCACAAGGCCTCCCGTTTTTAATGTTTCTGGAACTTATTTGTAGACGTAGAGCATCACAAGTTGGATGGGAGACCTGCATGTTCTAAAGCTCGCTACACAGCGGAACACAAACACAGAAAAATGGCAGCCATACACTAGCGCTTTCGGTTTGATTTGAAACCAAACTCCCACTGCTCGTGCCGTAACGCCCCTAAGAAATCGGGTGATGCAATTCTAAGTATATAAAAATAAATTACGAAGAAACAACCATGGTATAATCTCTCAGGCTTTCTTCTACCAAAGTAACACACGTATGAGTTACTGTGTTGTAGTTTTGATCCCTGTCTACCTACTCATTTAAGGTGTGGGGGGGGGAGGATTGCTGCACCTGATCACACTTAGTAACGCGCATACGTACACACTCGGTAGGACTCCCGTGGGCGAGGGATCGGCCCATCCCAGAGACCTCTACCTGTACAACACACAACCTTCACAAGAGACAAATATCCATGTCTCCAGCGGAATTCGAATCCGCAATCTCAGGAAGCGAGCGGCCGCAGAGCCACACCTCAACCGCGCAGCTGCGGAATCGACCGCGCATGATTTATGTGAGTCCTACGAACTGATTAACAAGAAAATAAAATAAACTGTTTGAGGTTTAAAATATCGGCAGTGGCATGGAATAACCGAATTTGAAAAGAACATCAACGTATATGAAAGAATAACCAACAAACCTGCCGGTGTATTGATTTAGACTACTGTATGTGCTTTCCTATCCAATTAGCGTAGGTCTAACTGCTCGGATAGCGACTCAGCGCGTGGTGTGAGCCTGCAGTGCAGGACCTGACGGGCTACCGTGTTTGTATTCAACGGAAATAAAAGTGATAGCCATTATATGCAAATGATGCGCATGATGGTGTTAAGGCGGGTTGCGTTCCAGCGCTAAAGGCGTCATTATTCTTGTTCGGTCACGCCATTTTAATTAAATGCCTCGAAAACACACCCATACTTGGAGCCCCAAGAGTTCTGCACATTGGGCCATATCGATCATTGAAAATATGGGACCTGGGAAGTGCTTCTCCTGTATCTGCTGGAGTGCTGAAGTTGATTAGTATAAAAACGATTTAAAGACTGACTGACTGACTGACTAACTGACTGGCTGACTGACTTGACTCACTGACTGACTAACTGACTGACTGACTGACTGACAAACAAACAAACAAACACAATAACTAACTAACTAACTAACTAAATAACTCCATGGAGGAGAGTCCTTCTCGAGAAGCTAAGAGGTCTTCAGCTAGTCAAGAAATTCCCCGCATTTTACGGAACCCGAAGGTTCATTACCGCATTCACGAGAGTCCGCCACCCGTCAGTGTCTTGAGTCAGATCAGTCCAGTCTGTGCCCCATCCCATTTCTTGGTACATTTTAACGTTACACTCCCATCTACGCCTAGGTTTTCAAAGTGACATTCTTTCCTCAGTTTTCCCCGCCAAAATCCTGTATGCACCTTTCCTGTCCCCCGTACGTGCTACATGCCCTGTCCATCTCTTCTTGATTTGATCACCCGAATAATTGAATTAAGGACTTACCGGCGTAAATCATGAAACCGGTTTTCCTGATATTACTTGAATTTATAGTACAGAATATTTATCACACTTATTATTATTATTGTTGTATTTTATTTTTGCAAAAACTTATTGCTTGAGAATGAAAGGTGTGTGCGCCAAATGTGTCCAGTAGGCTATAGCTAATCTCAAAGTCCGCATCGTGGCCATATTTGTAGCCCTAATTTTTGACTGATAAAGTAGAGTTCACAGGCAGGATGCATCTACCTACGTACTTGTATATTTATGGTCTAGCTATGTGCCAAATGTCACGTCGTTCGTTACTTTTAGCAGTCAGAACGAAAGATCAAGGAAGTATTGGCATGGCTGCCATATTGTTGTGTTAATTTAAAAACGTTTATCTTTGCAAAAGTTGAAAACCCAAACTTCTATTACCATATTTTATATCAGAACTTTAAATAAAACCTATATAAGCCATGGGTCTTGACGCGCCACTAACCACCCTAATTACGTAGCAAGATAATAATTATACAGGTGAGGAGGTCCCAAATTGCGTAACGTTCATACCGAGTTTCATGAAAATCGAACAGTCCTAAGTTTTCAATGGGGAAACATACTCCTATCGCACCTGCCACATGGATGCTACATTTTCCACGCGCCTGAATTTTGTCACATCGCTGTAATAACAGCGAGGAACGCACTTCGTGGCGTTGCTCGCTGTTTATTTATATCCCTCTCTTACTTCCTGTCTTCTTTTCAATTATTCCAACAGCATTCTTCCTCACGCATTCTTAAGCTACTACGTTCTTCCGCTAGTGTGAGAAGCCCTTCAGAAAGCATGCAAAGCGATGACTGAGATCCTCTCTCTTCTGAGATGTTACGTAGCGTAGATTGGTAGTCAGATACCGACGATTCGGGACAGCCTATCTCTCCCATCTTCAAGGGTTGCCCCAGACGTAGGTAAATAACTACCAGTCTACGTCCCGTAACGTCCCAGAGTAGCGGAGAGCTTATTTAGACGACGGCGGGAGGCTGAAATCGCGCAAACCATGGCTGTTTTTGGCGCATTCGCAAAATTACGAAAGTGACTATTAGGCTTCGTCATGTCCGTCCGTGCGTCTGTCCGTCCGTCCGTCCGTCCGTCCTTCCGCGTGGAACGATTCGGCTCCCACTGGAGGTTTTTAGTGAGGTTTGATATTTGAGTGTTTTTCGAAGATCTGTCGAGAAAGTTAAGTTCTATTAACATCTGACAAGAACACCGGGTACTTTACGTAGAGACATTTGTCCATTTTTGACAATATCTTGCAGAAAAGGGAAATGTTTGAGACAAAAGTTGTAGAGAAAATCCAAACACACGTCTTATGTTCAGTACTTTTCCAAAAATCGTGCCGTTTATGAAATAATGTGGAAAAATATCGTATAGAGACAGACAGGCCACAGAGGACGATATAATACGGCGCATGCGCTTTGCGTGCTGGATAACTAAGGCTGCAGACATACACTCAGAATATGTAATACTTATTACTTTTACACGGAAATAATGGTTAGGCGAACGCGCCTCAATATTGCGTTTAAACGTACATTGCCTTTCTTGTTATACTTTAACCTTTAGCGTATTGGATAAACGTTTATTGGATAGATATTCTGAAATGAATATAATCAGAAGTTGGGATGTTATGGTGTTATTATCTCTGCGGATGTGAGGATATTTGATTGTGAGTGCACGCCATAAAACGTGCCTCCAGCCTTCACCTGCATGCCCAGAAAGTAATTGCTAGCCTGGCATAGAATTGGCGGTTGTAAAGCCACTATTTGAACCAGCATATTTTGGGATACAAATCGGAGTGCTGTTGTTGCTGCTGCTGCTGCTGTTAAATCAGCAGTCAGTACGAGGCTTGTCTACTAATGCTGGCTGAATACTGATGGTGAGTAAGACGCTGCTTCTGTCTCAGACGGAGGAAGAAAGTGATGCGCTCCAGTGAATTTCCTTAGTCCTCTCTACGTGCTGAATCAAGCTGTTGGAGATTACGTTATTGGGAGTGTGCAACGTTTTTGCCTCTCGTAAATGGAAAGACGAGGCAGGTATTTAATACGGCAAGAGCCAATTTAGTCGTTCCCAAAAGCAGTGTTCACCACAATGAAGATCTTAGAGCGAGTAACATTTTCATCGCTATAGGCCTACCTGGTTTGGTGTAAAAGCACGTTAGAATGTTGCAGCACATGTGTCTTATTTGCTAGTGATTTCTGGGTTCACAGACGCCTATAGATACCACTGAGATGCTCCCTGAATGCCTTAGCCTCTCCAATTAGTGCTAGTTCAGACCTTTAGATAGGCTAGAATACGAGATCTGCTTTCTTCTGGGGCATTATGCAGCGTCGAGTGGTAATCCTTTACCGAAGTTTGGGGACACTTATCGGTCGCATATTCAAGGGTCAAGAAGTCCGATTTCTTGACCCTTGAAGAAGCGATTAGTCTGTTAACTAATTAATTATTCCAATGGACGAGAATCTTTCTGCATATGATCATTGTTGCTTACCTGGTGAGGGACTTCCCCGGCCTTTGCAGTCCATCGTTTCTTTTCCCCTTTCACTATCGGATGACACTAATTCATACCGACACCCAGTTGAATCCATTACACATTCTTATCCTCATTCTTTTTACATTTTTTAAATATTATATTCCTATTTTTTCCATATTTAACCCTTTAAAGACGAAGCGTATCTGTTTTATATAAGGCCTCAGTGCGTACCGCGCTGTAAACACTCTCCACTTCGGTTATAAAAACCAATCTCTTAATGTGTTATAAGGCAAAAGTTGCTGTTTGTTCTGAGATCCGTACAAAACACATAAACGCAATGTGGGCACCACTTAGAATTTTTTAATGTTAAACCTGGTGGTACGTAAAGTTACCGCTAGGCTTGAAAAGGTTAAAATCGATTTTTCATTCAATAAATAAAATAATTTATAAATTAAATTTGTGTGGACATCTAATAGCCTGTGAGAAGACAGCAAGTAAGTAAGAAAAAAATTTGTAATGTCTGCTTCAGTCACATTATGTATCACATCTTGTTTGTTAGTTTGTTAACCTGGACACGATATACCTGTGTTATATGACGCCATGCAAGGGGTTTTCCTATTTTGCGACCACCCACGTTACAAAGGAAATTGAGAAGGCAACTTCTAAATGGTCCCCGAACATTAATGTGCGCATGTGTACTTCTTTAAAGCCTATCAACATTTTATTATGGTATTGTAAAGTTAACTATAGATATGTCTTCCGCTTAATGGATGAAGCTTTCTTTGTCACTACAGTATTTGTGTCTGGAGGTAAAAGTACGATATAATCTTCCATTAAGATTTAAAATTAACAAGAAAAAGGAAAAAAGAGTCTTCAACCACTCAATGATCCCAGCTCCAGCAGAAAGAGGTGTGGCCCCTGTTTCTCAGCCAGCACACAGATTTTACCTGCCTTTACTTCCATTACTGTAAACTGCTCTGTTACTGAGGTGATGGAATATGGTGAAGTGTATGCGCGTGGACACGTGGGAGAATGAAGGGACTGTGTGTTACAGAGGGATGAGGACTGCAGTTAGCCTTTAGCTTACCGTTTTTCATTTCCAGCCACAAAGACCGCCGGCTGGAACACGTAAACCAACGTTTGTTTAAGTGTTTTCGTATTTACCCTCTGGGTTAGACAGAAGCTGCCAATTTAAATGTGTACAAAAATTTGTGATTTATGTCTCTAAATAAGTGTCACAAGTGTAAATCTGGACGAACTGTACATTCTCAGATGTGACCTCAAACATAAGGTCTCACACATTTTAACGCAGTTGCGCGAAGAATACGTAGCATAAATACGGACGAAAAGGAGAATTTGGTCTTCAGATAAAAAACCATCAAACTGCGCCTTGTGATGTCCAACAGTACCTACTTATTCAGAAACTGAGACTTTTCTTACAGAGTAGATGGGTGAGCGAGTAGATGATATGGAGTAGTTCAGTGACTAGGTGATATGGAGTTGTTCAAGAAACCGTGAACAACCCCACATCACCTATATGCTGACCCATCTGCTGTATAACAAACCACCTCCAACAGCAGATCTGAATATGTAAATGACTGCGTATTGTTATGTCATTGTTTTATATAATGCCGAAAGATGTTCTCCATGATGATGGACCGATAGGGCCCGAAGCATATAGGGGTAATAAGCTTTTAGATTTGTTCCTATGAACCCGTAATTTTTGAATGCATTTTGTTGGATAATAATAAAAATGGTGAATTATAATGCACGGTATGGAAAATATGAATTTTAGACGTGTTTCGGTCCATGCAGGGCCACCTTTAAGGATATATATAAGCATGCATTGGAAAAACAGAATACGAGGTTTTAAAATCTGCATGCATCAGTACTTATATTAATTATATTGTTAATAAATGTGAGTGGGCTAATTATGTGAGTTTTTAGTATGTTCCATGTCTGTGCACTATATTATACAAAAACACTAATCATCAATAAATGCAAAAAGAGAATTTTATCATCAATCGTAACACACTCCTACATGTTTCGACCCTGCTGGGTCAGCTTCAGGGCGAACTTTTTTTACCGTTACACTAAGGTTGCACTTTAGAGTTGAGCGAGAATGTGCTGTTGACTGTGTACAGCGTAACTCAACTGTAAAGTGCAACCTTAGTGTAACGGTAACGAAGAGTTCTCTCTGAAGATGACCCAGCAAGGTCGAAATATGTAGGAGTGTGTTACGATTGATGATAAAACTCTCTTTGTGCATTTGTTGGCAATTAGTGTTTTTGTATGTAACGTTTATTTATATTGAACCCATAAATCAAAATACATGTTCCGTGTCCTCTGTTTTGCAATCAGTTGTCTTCTGTGGTGCTGCTTGTTTAAAGAAGTAATGAATTTGTTTTTTAAAATCTCTGTGCAATTAATAAGTTCCGGTTGGCCTGCATGATAGGATAAGAATTATTTAATATGGTATGTAACTTCCAGTATTGAAGATCTCCATACATTGCGTGTTCTTTATCACATATGTTGTGCTGCGTGTGTTGGTACGATACAACGTAATGTCAAAGCGGTTGCACACTCGTATGTGTGTGTGTGCGAGAAATTTACATGTTTTGGCCTGCCATGTGTCTTTAAGGTTCTTGTGTTCTGCAAGCTCAGCTTGTATTTTGGTGCGGTGCCCTAACGATTGACAGCTGTCAACTGCACACGACGCACATATGCGTGATGATACACAGTCATGCTGTGGAGACGTACAATATTCTAAGTTAAACATAAGGATAAATGAGTGTTATCCCGTTACAACGTAGACCAACTGGAAGCCATTAATTGTACCTGGCTGTTTTAGCCTCAGATGTTTAAGTTGTTAAACAATATATTGTACCAGAGAAAATACATTGTTTCAAGACATATATTACGATGAAACTGAGACGGCTTACTTCAATTGTATTTACAGTGTGTTTATATATATATATATATATATATATATATATATAGATACTGCTTCGTTTAGCGTTTCATGTTGCTGTTTCTCCATATACGCTTACGTAGGCCCCACTGAAGATGGTCCCGCGTGGACAGAAACCTGTCGCAGCTTCTGAATACAGAAGTGTTGTGAAATACTGTAAGGTGTGCCTTAGTACTTTTTCGTGTGCGCATGTTGTGAAATATATGGTGAAGCGTGAATCAGTGTGAGGATATGCGTGTCTAGGAAGATGGGCCAAAGCAACCAGTTCACAACATTGAAACAACAAAATGCGCTAGATGTTTATGCTGTAATATCTGATTGAGTACTCTTACATATCTCAGTTCACAAGGGATCTTCTTCAGGGGAACAATATCAAATTATATTGCATAAAACTTAACCTTTTAAAGCCTAGCGGTAACTTTACACACCACCAGGTTTAACATTAAAAAATTCTACGTGGTGCCCACATTGCTTTTATGTGTTTTGTACGGATCTCAGAACAAACAGCAACTTTTGCCTTATAAAACATTAAGACATTGGTTTTTATAACAGAAGTGGAGAGTGTTTACAGCGCGGTACGCACTGAGTCCTTATATAAAACAGATACGCTTCGTCTTTAAAGGGTTAATTAGCTGATGATGATTCTTTGTGGATTGAAACATGTAGGAACACTCAGTGAGATATTACAATATAAGTATCTAAGGAAGAACGCTGTGCATTTTGTTGTTTGAGTGTTGTGAGTTGGTTACCGACAGTGCACTGAATGAAAAATAAAGGGGAGCAACGTAAGATTTTTGCCGTGATAAAACTGAAGGCGTGAAGCAGATTGCTTTTTGAGAGGCTAATGATCGGCGAGCTAATCACGAATTTCCCAGACTTTTATGGAACTTGAATGTTCATGACTTTATGCACAAGAGCCCGCCACTTGTCCCTGCCCAGAGCCAGCAGAATTTATTCCACATCACACACCCTTCTTCTTGACGATTTATTTTAAACCTCTTAACCAAATATACAACTTAATTTGTTACAAACTGCTGCACAGTAGTTATACATGCTCCTAAATATTTCGGCTAAGCTATTCAGCTATCACCAGGGAGTTATTCTCTATAGACATAAGTAGCGTGCAGCGTGTCCTAGAGTGGTAAAGTATGCACATATTACAGTCCTAATGACTGATTTTTTATGTATAGTTTACGTATGATAAAATTAATATGTTGATAAATAAAAGTCTTTTAAGTATAAAATATATAAAATCTAAAATATAAATCTGTTTACAAACATCTGTTTCGTGGTCATTTCCAATTGTGTGGGGTGGAAACCCCTGGCTGTATTCCCCGGTGTTTTTTCTTTGCGTCATATCTCTGTGCTCTTAACCTAACTTTGTCTAGGATTTCGTGTACAGGGTCTCTGATTTTCTGATTGGTCTTCTGACCAAAATTCTTATCTTTCATACGTGCTACATATCCCATCCCATCTCACTCTCTTTAATTTTATTATCCTAATGTTATGTATGTAATCGTGCAAGTTTAGCAGTTCCTCACCGTGCAACATTCTGCAGCCTTTTGACTCGCAAATTTCATAGAATTGAAACACGTGTCCTACCATGGAGTCTTCCGTGTTATCCAGTTGTTGGGAATTCTTTCTTCGCACAATATTTGCAGCGCTTGATAACATTATGCTGTCTGTAAGAATTGACGAAGAAGAGAACGTTAGATTGTCAGGGAGTAATACACTGTTGGAGGGGCAACTTTGTACTGTTTGCTTAAAAAAAAGTTGAGAATATTAAATTGACAAAAAAAAACACGAAAGCGATCAGACAGTTATGAGATTTTTTAAACAAGTGTCTAAAGTAATACATTTAATCAAGAAAGAAATGCACTATTTTAGGAGCAAACATTTACTGCCGCATCAAAAACTACGTGTTGAAAAATATGAAGTTGAATCATGGAAAAAATGCACTGATTTAGGAGCAATCTGCTATGATCGTACTTAAAACCGTGTGTTTAGAAATATTAAACTTAGTTAATATTTTGACAAATTTAATGGGTCATTTAGATGCTGTAATGAGGCTGTGCTCCCATTGTTCCTGCCAGCAAGTAGTGTTTATAATAAAACGAAGACGGAGCTCCACGGTAGAGCGGTACGGATTTGAAACACGTTCTTTTGGCACCTTGCGCTGCCTTTGAAGTGGATCCACAGGGAGGGGAAGAGGGTGGATTACCTGCCGCACACTACACTGTATTTTTTACTACTTAAAAAGAAAATGAGAGTAAAAAAATCAAACCAAGTTATTTTTATATACGAGCGGCAACTCTATGTGATGCTTTGGGTGTATGTATGTGTGTAAAACCTTATTTATCATACTTAGGCCGCGTTCTAATGAGCGTTCTGAATGTCCTTCGCTCGGTACCAAGCTGTTAAGGCAGCACTTTGTGCAGCGTGAGCGTCACGAGGAGGAGGTGAAGGCCTAGACGTCACAAAGACCAGAACATGAAATGCTGATGGTATGAAAGTGCAGGCTCAGAACAGGCTAGGTGTGACTCACTTAACGTGGAAAAGAGGCGTCAGGTACAAGAAACTGCGGCCAGTTTCTAGGCAGTGTGTGCTGATTGTTGGTATTGCCTGTAGCGAAGTAGCGCATTTCAAACCCAGCTTTGGAGAGGACGTGCGCACCCAGAATGTTTCCTTAGGGTGGAGGGGCTGGCTGACCCTGAGGCTACATATAGTTTATGTTTGGTTTTAAAGATTATGTTATAAAAATCATGTTGTAAGTATAACATAGCACTGTTAGGAACTGAATTTTTACGCAGACGAATATAACTACTTGTTCCATGATGCAATCATAGTGTCATATCTTCTTGTTTTGGTTTTTATGTTATTAATTTATTATTCAGGATTCTAATGTACTAGTCATCAGCCGACATCAGTGGCTGATTTCGGCTGAAGAGGAAATTACGTGAAACTTTTGATGACGTCATGTATACAAAATCTGTGTTTTTTAATTGCGGTTCTGGGGCATTTGGCGGGGGTAGGGACTCAGATCGGCAGCCATTCTCCCCCTTGGGTGTACCCCGTTGGGAAGTAAAGGCAAAATGAGTAGACCAAAGAGTAGAGGGGGAACGTTTATAGCTTGTTATTCTGCTGTTTGTAAGGATTAGGTGGAGCTATTCGAACTGTGGACGTCTGGGTTGTGACACCAACTATATTTGTTACAGACGTATACTAACTTTTAGAGGGACATATTGCATTTATCGTCAATTTCCAAATGACTTCGACCCTTGAAGTTGGACGCAGCCTCTTCCAGTGACACACAGTCCAAGACTTCACAGTGTCAAAATACGAAGGCCAAAATCTGAAGATTCAGTACAGTGGAACCTGAGGTCCTTATGTCTCCTAAAGAGAACTTCTTTTTGGGCACCTACTTAAATATGGAAAAATAATTTGAGTGATATATAACATGGGCTTACGTAGGATACTTATTTTTTGATTTTTATTGATACAGCTGCGTTGTGCTGTAGAAGAAACACGTGTAATACAAGTTAGAAATGGGGGAGAGAGAGGAAGAAAATCTCTAAAACAGTTAATTAACGTCTTGTTTGAGAATAGTGACTGTGAAGAATAAAAAATATATTCTCACAAAAATCACCCATATCATTCTTGTTTTACAGAATAAAATAAGGTTAGAATTATTCCACAGCGCCAGTGAAATAGAATGAAACTTTTGCAAACCTTACTTAACTAATGACACACAATTAAGAACCGATATGTGTAACACTGCGAGATACGAGATCTTCGTACAAAATTATTTTAAACGTGCACGGTTTTTACATGAATTTGAACTGTAAGTTGCACTCTGTGAAAAAAGCTGGTGTCCGGAAATTTATTTTATCTGTGAAATTAAATCCGGGATTGCCAGGGTAAAAGCAGCATTCAGTAAGAAGGAGACTCTTTCACCAGCAAATTGGGCATAAATTTAAGGAAGAAACTAGTGCAATGCTGCACTTGGAGCGTATCATTTTGTGGCGCTGAAACTTGGACACTTCGAAAATTAGATCAGCAGTGTTTTGAAAAGTGCAAAATTGCGGTGCTGTAGACGGATGGAAGGATAAGTTCGACCAATCGTGTGAAAAATGAAGTATTACATAGAATCAAATAAGAAAGGTACGTCCTACATACAATAAAAAAGGGAGGCCTAACTGAATTGGTCACAACTTGCGTAGGAACTACTTTCTAAAACACGTTACTGAAGGAAATATAGAAGGGACGGGACGACGGGGAATAAGACGTAAGCAGCTACTAGATGAGCTTCGGAAAACGAGATGATACTGGAAATTGAAAGCGGAAGCACTAGATCGCACTCTGTGGAGAATTCGCTTTGGAAAAGTTATGGACCTGTCGTAAGACAGACTGCGGAATGAATGCGTCATTGCGTGGGTACGTAATTTTCTCCGCAATTATACGCGATCTGCCTGATGGCCACACATATTTGGTGAAATATGTGGTGTCTACAGTAGGCCATTCCCGTTTACGTGCCTTCCATACTATGAATCACACTTCGCACTGTCATCATTATGATGATAACCACCATCAGACCACAGGAGCAACTGACCTTGTCGTCTGGGTTGTTCTGCTTCCCTTAGCTGTTTGAGTGGAACTTACGGTGTCGGTGACTTTTTGCATCACTGATTATGCGGTCTGAGAGGGTGAACGGCTTGGTGTAGCAGAACATAAATACTGTGTTACGCAGTTTTTGTCCGAAACTTCTTCTTTTTCTTTACCTTCAGCTGTGCGGATTGGACGGAGATTATAGGCTCAGTTGCTTTAGCATACTGAAATGAAGCATAGTAGCAAATATTTGGAAGAATGTGAAAAATTTTATGAAGTAATATTTGTGTTGAATGTGAACAAGAATATGGCAGCCATGAAAATATTATTTGGCCTTCGATTGGATTGTGGTAGTTAATGAATCATTGGAGTTAGGCATCTGAAATTTGATGCTCAAAAAGTCATGAACGTATCTGTACAAACGCGGTGGCGCAGCTGGTTGAGGTGCTGCGCTACAAGTCGGAAGGTCGCGGGTTCAATTCCCGCTGGAAAAATTGGGAATTTTCATTGACATAACCCTTCCGACCACACAATGGCCCTGGTGTCGACTCAGCCTCTAACGGAAATGAGTACCAAGGAATATTTCCTAGGAGGGAGGGTGGGGGTTAAGGCGGCCGGTGTGTATGGCTGACAACCTTACCACCTTCATGTGCCGATTGCCTTGAAGTCTGGGAGCCTCAAACTCCTGCAACCCTCAGGGCCTGTCCAGGCCTGTAATGGGATTGTCTTACCTTTAGTTTTATCTGTACAATGTCAGCGACAATGCAGATCTTTGAGAATGTAAAAATAAATTTATTTATTTAAGTAATACTTAGAAATCTTTTTACAAAAATCCGTATATTTTCAACAGTAGGCGTCAGTGTATTTGAAATGCCCTATTGCAATACTGTCGAGTGTTCGTTCTGCAGCTCAAGTTACAACATTGGTAGCCTTCCGTAGTTAACGTGTTGCTATGAGGCCGGGGGTAATTTTATTCAATGGTGTGCTAGAGATGGTGGCGGCCTCTTTTGTGTTACCTAATATGGATATTTCGTAGCTACCCCTTTTTCCTTACCCCTCTCCGTCACCACTCTACTCCCCACTAAATTCTCCCCTCCAAATCTTAATTAACATTACCTTGCACACCGATCCATTTGATGCACTTGTTCCTGGTCACATCTTATCGGTCCGAATTGTGTCCGTGAAGTGTTTTGCGTTTTATTTGTTGAAAGCAGAAACAGTGTCTTTTTTTACGCTCCACTCACTGACTGACTGAATGACTAAATCACTGACTGTCTTACAGAATTTGTAACTGAGTGACTAAATTACTGTCGACTGTATGTTACAGATCAGGGGTTGAAAAATTACGGACCGCGCAGAAAATTCAAAGTAGTCCGCGACAGCATCAGACAGTCGTATCAGTAAGAGAAGTGTCATTTGCCACTGAGTTTTGTTTATCGCACGCGCAGTTTTATAGGCACCGTGTAGAAATAAATTTCGAATATATAGAAGTTACATATAAACAATTAGAAAGTAAATTTTGGAATCCATGCCAAGCTTACAGGGCTAGGTGTTACTGTTTCACATTCTGGTTACTGTGCGTATGATGTGCCAGTTAAGAGAAGTGTTTAATTGAACGCACTGTACATTTACTTGAATACGCGGCTTAAAATTTGAAAACACCTCTTAGTGGTTGGGACATCCTCTGCGAATTTGGAGTTATTGACAGTGCCGACGGGGGGGGGGGAGGGGGGGAGCCGGTACAAATTACCGTGGACCTGCAGTCCGGACGCAGGCCCCGAGTCGGACTTGTTGCATATGTTTTTGTGTTTCTCAGTAGTACAGTTATTGCAACTGACAGTCAGTGCGAAGACTTTTAGCCGTTCCACCCTTCTCGGGGGGGGGTTCACCGCGTTCCGAACCCGCTGTCATCAGCCCTGGTGATTCACAACACAGTTTCTTTCGGTGTAATGTAATACAGGCATACGAATAACTGACAAAGAATTGATAACAATTCTTTAGCGACAGAATGCAGGCCTGTTCTCTTACAGTTCTGTTGCCGCGAGCTACTTCTAAATAAGCCCCAGTACAGTAATGTCTGTGTTTCTTAAGGATATACCGCACCTGTATCTCGGAAGCATTTTTACGTTGTTTTGGTGCGGAGACATGAAAGAGGCGACTTGGAAGAGCTAAGTGTAGATTCTGGAAATGTATCTGAAAGAAAACGAATGGGGAGTGGACTGTGCTCCTGTACCTCAGGACAGAGGAAAGTGGCCTAATTTTGTGAACGGAATGGTGAACATTTCTGTCTTCAGAAGGTGTGGAAGATTTTGACTAGCTGAGGAACTGCTAGCGTCGTGAGGAAGACTCCGTTCCTTGAAGTTGGTTGGTTGGTTGGTTGGTTGGTTGGTTGGTTGGTTGGTTGGTTGGTTGGTTGGTTGCTTGGTTGGTTGCTTGGTTGGTTGGTTGGTTGGTTGGTTGGTTGGTTGGTGGGTTGGTTGGTTGGTTGGTTGGTTGGTTGGTCGGTCGGTCGGTCGGTCGGTCGATCGGTCGGTTAGTTGGTCGGTCCGTTAGTCAGTCAGTCGGTCGGTCGGTCAGTCAGTCAGTCAGTCATTCAGTCAGCCAGCCAGTCAGTCAGTCAAGCAACCAGGAACTTCATGGCTTTCAGATTTGGCGGTCTCACAGTTGTGCAACAGGGTGACTTGTCGTGTAGGACATCTTCCACTCTGAAGACTGAAGAAGAAGTTTCTTCCTAAACACGGCAACACTCTACCAAACTACATGGCGTCAATTAGAGTATTATAGTATTTATTTTTGAGCCCGCCTTTGCACCGTATTCTAAGCCTGTTGAATATAGTCCTGGTTCTTACACCTTGTCTTTTTCAAATCGCTTTTAATATTATACTGTCACGTAGGCCCTATGCTTAAAACTGCGACGTGGTGTCTCCCTCACTCTAGTCTCCAATCCGAGGTTCTTGCCTGTATTTCTTACGTTCTTGCTATGCATTCTACACGTCCAGTGTGCCTCATCATTCCCTTCCAGTTACTTAGTCTTGAGGATTTGTCACTGCGTATTTTTGCGAAATTACAGTACGACCCTGGCTGATTGTCTAGTTTATGATTTCTTTGTGTTCATCGCTTCTTAGTGAAAGCGAAATAATGTTGCTGATTACTTGTCAAAGCTGAGTAAGTGGTGCAGTCTGAATTTTGACCATTTATTTTAATCAGTTACGTTATTGAAATACAAAAAAGCAAGCGAGGGGATAAAAGAGGGGGAAGCCAGAAACTCTGAATGGATTATCTCATATAAAGGCCTGATGATACTTTCGTGAGACATGCTTGTGGTATTCCTATGGCATCGCTTCCAGCCGGCACGTCGAAGTGGGCTGAGGGGGGGGGGGGGTGCGGGGGAACAGGTTTTCGGTTTAACATTTACAAGGCTTTGGGCAAAGCAGGCCGGCCAGTGTCGGCGTCCCTTTGTGTTTCCTTATAAGGAAAGTAATTACGAAAGTCTTTGGGGAGGAATGAAGACAAAACGTAGGAGAAGAAGCCAGCAGAAGGAGGGTGGGGAGGAAAGGTGGAAAGACAGGCGTCATCTCTGTCGGCATTTGTTTCACGGGCGGGCGCAGTAATCTCGCTTGTAAGGCTGGTTGTCAATGTTTCCGAGGAACCCAAGTTCTAGGTGTCGAAATAAATGTTTTGACAACTGTTTTTAACTTGGTGTTTATGCCTTCTGTCACAAAGGAACTACATAGGCAGGATGCGACAAGATAAACTGTTCATGACGACAGCACTGCTTATTAGGGTCTACGTACGGTCGTGGTTTGCTTTAAGCCGGTTATGCGTCAGATTGGTTTGAAGATTCACAAATTAAGAATAAATGTAGAAATTTTTAGCGCATCAAAAAAAAAATAATAAGACGAGCAGATCGAAATCCATCATCATCATCATCAGTAGTAACTTAAACATCAGCACCAGCATAATTGTAATCGTCGTCCGGCAATATATTACCATACAGTTCAAACAATAACATTTATTTTTATAGCTGGTCCAGTATATTTCCATCTCGTGTCATCTTAGGGGCTTCACAGTTGTTACATTGCATATTGTGGTTTATACACCGAAATTGTGTTGATGGTAACAACTGGAACTGAAATACATTGTGTTAAAATTTTAATGTTTTAGCTCCAGTACAAGTTTGGCTTGCCGATCCCAGTGGCCGCGCGGTCTAAGGCGTGGATCTGCGGCACATGGTTTGCGGAGATTGCGGGTTCGAATCCCGCCGAGGGCATGGATGTCTGTCTCTTGTGAGTGCTGAGTGTTGTCAGGTAGAGGTCTCAATGTCGGGCTGATCACTCGTCCAGAGGAGTCTTACCGAGTGTGACGTGTCTCACTGAGTGTGATCGTGAAGCTTCGCTGAGGAGGAGGCCCTGGTCCATTAGGGGCCGCGCGCCAATGGGAAAAATATGGTTGGCTCGGTGGATAGTGTAACGAATATGAAGCCATCAAGTTGATTCAAGAAAACAAATCTGATTGGGCCAGTTATACAAATATAATATTGTTATATTAATTGATTAGAGACTTACTGACTGATTAACCCTTTAAAGACGAAACGTAATCGGCTTTATATAAAGATTCTGTACGTACCGCGCAGTAAACAGTTTCAACCTCGGGTATTAAAAAGGAATGATTTGCTGACGTTTACGGTAAAAGTTGCAGTTTGTTCCGAGGTATGTACGGAATAAATAAACGCAATGTGGGCACCACGTAGAATTTTTTAATGTTAAACCTGGTGGTACGTAAAGTTACCGCTAGACTTTAAAAGGTTAAATTAGTACAGCGGTAAAGCAGCATAAAGGCACAGTTCCTATCTGGCAGTCTGTGCACTCCTGTTGTTCATTTATGACTAACTCCGTGCAGCAAAAACCTTGTGAGAAGCCAGTAGTTTCTGAGCTAGTCAAGAATTTTCCCACATTTCATGGAATCAGAAATTTATCACCGCGTTCAGAAGAGCCTGCCATCTGTCTCTATTCTGACTCATATCAATCCATCCCACTCACCCATCCTATTCCTTGAAAATCAATTTTAGTATTATTTCTTCATCCACGCTTACACCTTCCAACTGGTCTCTTTCTCCCAGGTTTCCTCGCAAAAACCCTGTATGAACCTCTCCTCTCCCCCACCCATACGTGCTAAATGCCCTTTCAGTCTCATTCTTCTTAACCCTTTAAAGAGAAAGCGTATCTGTTTTATATGAGGACTCACTGCGTACCGCGCTGTAAACACTCTCCACTTTGGTTATAAAAACCAATCTCTTAATGTTTTATAAGGCAAAAGTTGCTGTTTGTTCTAAGATCCGTACAAAACACATAAAGGCAATGTGGGCACCACGTAGAATTTTTTAATGTTAAACCTGGTCTTACCTAAAGTTACCGCTAGGCTTTTAAAGGTTAATTTGATTACTCGGGTAATATTTTTTGGGGAGCACAGGGCATGCAGCTCTTCATTATGCAGTTCCCCCCACTCGTGTGTTACCTCGCCGCTAATAGACCCGAATGTCTTCCTCAGCTCCGTATTTTCGTCATGTTCAGCCCCCGTTCCTCCTTCAGTATGAGAGATCAAGTTTCACACACATATAAACAACAAGCGGAATTACATTTCTGTAGGAATAGCATGCCCAGGCCCCTTGAATTTCGTAACGTGTTATTCATTTTACGTTATTTGATGATGATGTCAGTAGCTCACACTGCATAGATTCGAAGGACGTGATGATCGCGAATACGGAACGGGAACGCACGTGGATGGAAAGCCTCGTTGTAGATCGTACCACGGAGTCTGCCTGCAGCCAGGGAGGAAAATCGCCAAAAATCTCAGTCAGGAGAGTCTGTGTCCTTGACAAGGATTGAACCTGGCACTTACCAACGGTAAATCAGAAGCATTAAAGACTGCGTCACCTTGCTCGCCTTCTTCATTGTGTAGTATCTTTGCCATCAGCATCTGCGTCATCTACGCCTCCGTCACAAGTCCTGTTAGCAGCATAGGCCTCTTTAACAACGGCAACATAATGACAATCATCATCATCATCATCATCATCATCATATTCTTCTTCTTCTTCTTCTTCTTCTTCTTCATCAGACTTAATTTAATCATTTATTTTTAGTCCCCGCCGTTTTAATCGTCTTCAACGTGTCTGTTTTATTCATCATCTTTACTGCTGTGATGTTTGTCGTTATTTTAATTACAAGTTACCTTTTTCCCTTTGGCATATCATTATCATGACTGCCGTCAGGTAGTACGTAACCGCCTTGTCGCTCATCCTTAAATATTCACCCTTCAGTATTTTATGATTTTCGGCGACTAACTACGAGGAAAATATATACAGTCGCAGCCAGCTATAACGACATCGGTTTGTGCGACACCTGGCCTGTAGCGTCAGATATTTTGTGGTACCAATTAATTTCTCTCTGTTAACCGTAACATTATAGTCCTCGGTGGTAATAACACTCGTATATATAACGACAAACAATATTCAGTCCCTTCCATGACGTTATAACCGAGTTCGACTGTAAGTAAACACAGAAACAAAAAGTAATAAATAAAACAGTGTTGGGCAAAGGAGAATTTCGCGCTTTCCACATGTATCACATTTCTAAACCGATTTTTCTAATATCGGTGATAATGTTATCCCCTCATATTCTTCTCTGTCTTCCAGGTGGTTTTATTTTCCAAGCAGTTTCCCCCACCACAGCTATGTGACGTTAGTCTGATCCCCCCCTCCCCCCCCCCCCCCCAATAGCGGAATAAACACACATCTCTCGACCCACACAGTGTCACGTCATGTGAATAAATGAACAATTTTCTCTAGTTTTAGTATCTTAACCCCTTAGTTCCTACGTTATTCTTTCATAAAAATATCTTATATGACTTTAAAAGGTTTGTAATTTGTGTTCGCTCTTAAAGTAGGAGAAAATACTTCACATCCGTAAGAATGATAAATTTGTATATTTCTACACGCAGATATTCAGCTGTTTCGAAAGCAGTGAGTCCTACAGTTCCTCGACCTTAACCTTACGAGAATTATGATAATATTTTCTACTGATAATATTCATCATTGACATCGTTTCTGTCTTCCCTGACACTTAAATTCTATACATTTTCACGTGGTTCATTACACTTAATTATGCCTGGAGTGTGATATTTTCCTCGAGTTATGTTTCTGGTCATATTCATGTATGTTCACCATTCATTTCTATCTTAGTTCATTTAAAAATATTTTTTTTGACTTCCCGGACAATTTCATGATTAGTCTCTGTGGCATTTAAATATCAGACTTGAGATGAACAGAATTCTAAGAAGCAGCTTTCCACTTTTAGTACATTATAAATCAAACTTTTCTTCACTCAGATGCTTCTTAGACTATATCATGTTGTAGAAGTGATGTGCAGTGGAAATATAGTATAAGTTTGTGAACAGATCTATAAATTCATACTGATAACAGCTGCACTTTTCACCTCAAAGTCCAAAGAATCTGAAAATTTCTCTAATCTAATTAAACTGCATACAGTATTCCTATTTTAATTTACTGTACTTTATGAAGATGCATAAATGGCTTTATACTAATACAGCTGTTGCAATTCTTATTCCAATTTTAAATGATTTAGCTTTCCACTCACTTGAATTCTTAATATGTGGATTGAGAAAACGAATATATAAACTCCAAGAATTTTTAAGCTTGTGTAATTTTATTTTTAAAGTTGTAAGTGAATACAAGAGCGCTGCAATATTATATCCCAATATATTTGTTAAGAAATATATGCTGTATTAACTAAGTTTTTAATGACGTTTATTACAGAAACTTCAGTTTTATCATAGAAATATATAAGTGTAGCAGGTTTCGTATCATATAATTCTTAAATTTTACATTTTTTGTTATTTTTGCAAAATTCGTTTTCTAAAGACATGTTTTGTAAAGAAGACCGGTTTTTTCATCACCAGTATTAATACGCTTACATTAAATACGCAAGTATAAACAGTTTTATGAGTTCATTTTTATAAGAAACGCGAAGATTACTAAACCGCAGATGCAGTACAGCAGCCTTTACTTAATGAGCAGCAGGTGCAGTGGTACAGATGTTCGCCAGCTTTTAGGGCCTACAGGTTTCTGCAGGATCTCACGTGCCTGTCGGGACAAGACTCGAAACGATTACAGCTTCCTTCTTTAAAATTGGAGGTTATTGCCTTTTTAAATGTGATGCTGTGTAATTTGTACTTGTGTACCGACATTTATACTGAATATATTGCCTCCATCTTCAGGATAGAATTCTTTCCTTGAAGACTGATGCATCATACTCGTGAAGAACTTCGGTCAATTGTTACGAGGGTCTTCCGAAATCACATTGCAGAAGACTGTCCGACGTCAGCAGCGCCACAACTAGCATGTCTTGATGTTGTTTCTTATTTGCCATCTACATTATGTCTTCATATCACTAGACGCTGCGTAAGTTCTGTAGTTGGAAGAGTGTCATTGAATAATCAGCTAGTTAATCAACCATCTTTGTCAAAGTGCTTCCTGGGTGAAGGCAGGCTCTCTCGTGGCGGTCTCCGAGTCGCTTCGCAACGCAGCAACTTACACACAAACTGCCGCCAGGCCCAGCACTTCCTCCGACAGATGCAGTTGTGGTGAAGGCCGCGTTGTAATGATAAAGGACAGGTTATGGAGTTGCGAGATGCTTGACTCTTCTGAATAATAAAACTTTGGTTGCGTCTATAATATTTTATTATGGGTCTGTTGTCATGTGATTATTTTCCTGTTCCAATTTATTTTTTGAATAACTTGATTTTTCTGCATTGGAAAAATTTTCAGTGGGTGGAAGAAAATGAATTGGTGCTTGAGTTATTTGATGGACGAAGGCCGGGAACTGTAACTGGATTGAACAGTGAGTTTATAAAACGGTAGATGGGTGGGTTAGTGGGTGAATGGGTGGAAGAGGATGAACGAAATGTTGGCTGGATAGATCGTAGCTAGAGAGACAGACAGACACAGGCAGCCAGACAGAGAGACAACCAGGCAGAGAGGCAGGCAGATTAGATAGGTATGTGTGTGTGTGTGCGCGCGCGCGCGCGTGTGTGTGCGTACTTACTTACGTACTTAGGTAAGTAACTAGAATTGTGAACGTATCGAAGCGTGGTTTTATGGGTAGAAGTATTATTGAATGGATGAAGACATAAATGGATCGATGTTGACGAAGTGAAAAAATAGACTGTGTGAAAGGTTTATTCTTTTAATTATTTGATATGATTACATTATCATACGATAGAATTGTGCATTTAATAATAACATGGATAGACCAAGTAGTCTATGTAAGAGTAGAGCAGAAGGTTCTCTTGGATACTTAGATGAAGTCTAAAAGGTTTTGACGACGGTGTAGTGTTGTGAAGGAATGGGTTTTTGGAATTTTTCTATCGTCCGAAGAATTTTAGCTGCAGTTAGTTATTTTATTCTTCTGACGATGGAAAAATTCCAAAAACCCATTCCTTCATAAATCTTGGATACTTGTTAGAACATAAAGTTTTGTGTCGGACTGTACTTACCTTTTCCTTCTCTAAGCAGAAGACGGCGGTCATATGCTGTCCAATTTCCCACCAAGTCATTTCGAGGAGTGAAAAACGACCTTTTAGCGATTTTTACAAGGGATAGACTGTTAGTGGCTAGACAGGCGGCAGATGTAAGGGTGACCCGCCCCGTGGGGCATATCTATTGCTGGAATTGAGTAGTCGCCTTTTAAACTGACCGGAATGCCGTAAATTTGTTCTAAACCGTTTTGTCAGCGGCGTTCTCTCGTTTTCCATCATGGTGGCCGTGGTGGGAGAAGAGGAGGATGGACGGACGGACGGACGGACGGACGCTTGGCTTCTGTGGAATCCTGTTACTGGAGAAAATATGAAGCTTATTCTTTTTTGTGTACTTCTGTCCGTTTAGCCTGCAGCTGAGAAGAGGATGATACTGGTTTAAGCTCACAAATTTGAGACTTAAGTGTCGTATCGTGTTTAAGACTTTTTTTTTTGCGGTAAGTATTACAACCTACAGAGGGCAGACTGTCGGCTTTGTAATGCAAGGACTGTATTGTTACCCGTGCTTCCATTAGACCGTTAGAGAATTTGCACTTAATGTTATCAACGCGACCGAATGAAATGCGCGACGGAAATGCCTAATTGAAGAATGTGTTGTTGTAAAGAAAGCACAAGAATTGAAAACACTCCTTTTAATTGGTCTCCCGTGAGCACAACATGATGCTTCTTGAGTTTGCGGAAACTGACTGGCGGCAAGGGGTGATCCTCCTTCTTGATATTTGTTTTCGAGGAATGATATCTGGCTGTAAAGAAATCCTTATGTCACTGAATGGCACTAAGAAAGTTCGGCCTTATTCTTCAGCATTACTAAAGCACTGTGGACTGCAAAGTGTAAAGGCAGTAGTCACTGTGGGCCAGGTGTGCTGAACTGTTGATTAAGCCTTTAAAGACGAAGCGTATCTGTTTTATATAAGGACTCAGTGCGTACCGCGCTGTAAACACTCTCCACTTCGGTTATAAAAACCAGTCTCTTAATGTTTTATAAGGCAAGAGTTGCTGTTTGTTCTGAGATCCGTACAAAACACATAAACGCAATGTTGGCACCGCGTAGAATTTTTTAATGTTAAACCTGGTGGTACGTAAAGTTACCGCTAGGTTTTAAAAGGTTAAGGTAACGATAAGAGTGAAATTTCCTTTTGGTGAGAACACGAGAGGTCAGAAGGGACGAGGCTGCTTTGCACCAGCAAATTATTTATTTTTTTTTTTGGAAAAGAGATAGGAGAAGAATATAGAATGAAGCTATTTATAAACAAAATATCAACGGAAATATTTGGATCTGAGTGAGATAAAAATAAGAGGATTGTGGTGAAAAATAAATATTTTGTTCCGAAGTTCGTGCTGTTTATCAAATACCAATACAGTGCAATCGTAGCAAACTTCAGCAAGTAAGAATCAAAGGACCCTTTGTTTCCCTTTTGCTGTTGCATTAAAATTAACTAACGTACTCTGTATGTCGTATGTGAAGATGTTACGTAAGAAAGGGTGCAGATACCTTTATTGCCATCCTTTTCTTGTTATTCGCCAAAAATTTTCTTCTCAACATTTGACACACAACGTGGTACACTCATATACTTTCTTAAAATATTTAAATACATTTTCATTTCTAGTTGCCTCATTATAAACCACAAAGGTTTCTCACAAATTAGTCGAAAGTTTTTGGAATTAAAGACGCCCATTCCACCGCCCTGTTCTTAATCTCATTTAATTGCCTACCATTATTTTTATTACAAAATTGTTGTTTGCTATTTTCTGCGCTCTGCATCCCTAATTGAAACACTGGTGACCCCTTATTATTGGTAGGCCTATCTCTTGGTATACCATTCAAGGTTTCAGAAAATACCTTGTCTCGTATCGATAAAAGTGTAATTTTACCTTCATTTGCGTAGTCCCTGCCATATTTGTTTTCCATCGTAACTTGGCCGGGTTATCAAAACTTCCCAAAGTGACGGGAATCTGTAGTGTTGACGGAAGCACGTGAAACTTAAAATTCTGATTTTTCTTTGGCTGCCAATTGGGAATTTTCAGTGAAATATCTTGGAATAAAATTTTATTTTAAGAAGCGGTGAATTTTTTTCGGGATTTTTGGCCGAAAGTTTGGCACTGAGGTAGGATTTTCTCCTAGTACTTCGGTTTGCCCCTGCCACTGCAATTCCATCAATGCTCCACGGACTTCAGCCGTCTATCACTGACGCTATATAATCTTAGCATTTGACAGCGTCATTGAGTAACACCCTTAAACCCGGCGCGCTGATAGACGCGACTGTCCTGAGTTATTACTGGACTAAAAGAATTTAATTTAACCGAATGAAAGAAACGATGGCACGATTTTGAAATTTTCCGAATTGTAAAGGTTTAACAAACTGCCTACAAGCATGCAACAATCTTAACAATGCCGATTGCTGTGTTAATCAGCTGTATCCTTTTGTGTAATAATAATTTGGCGACAGTTGACAAAGGGACCAAGTAGATAATCTTGCAGAATCTTATTTTAGAGGAATTTAGTACATGAGTTTATAGAGTGCACGAGTGTTACAGGTGCATATTCTGGGCGTGGTTTTGGTGTTGAGTGCTTGATAAACTTTGATCAGTCCTGTGTATGAATAGACGTAATGAATTTCCTTGCTGATAAGTATTTCGAAAAACCGAAACCTGCATTTCTGTCTGTTTTGTTGATAAAAACTGAAAATTAACTATGACCAATTTTGTCCCCTGCCTTTTTGTAGGATTATGGCTTATTCACATGATGAAAAGTCTGAGAACACCAGATGGTCTGGTAAAAACGTGATTTGCAAATTTAAATATAATTTTAACTAATAATGTGTTTGTTATTTAATTTTTATATCCCATGTTTGCGAAATTTTCTGGATCAGTACACTAGTAAATGTGGTTACTTCTATAGCACTCGTATAAAAAAGGCGATGGTGTTGCGTATACAGCGTAATGTTCTTGGAATATGCTGTCCTTTGCTGTATCACGAAGCGTGCAGTGGCAGTCCTTTATCGACGTTCCGGGTCAACCCATCGTTCCTAGAATATCGCAGATCTCATCTAAATCGCGGCGGAAGCCTGAAATCGCGCGTAATGTTCTTGGTTCCGTATTTTTTTCTTCTAGCTAACGTACTGCTTTGTAAATACGTCGATAAACCGTATAAATCTTAAAGTACTCCAAGTATTTCCAATAAGAACATTCTGAATATCTTCCAGTGAAAAATTCTAAGTGATAAAGAACGAGTTTTCAAACTGATGGCCTGCTACTCCAGGAAAAATTAAACGGCTATGTCCTTCTAATTTAGTGGCCAGGAACGCATATGCCTGTCTTTTCCTGAAGACAGTATTTTGATGAGCCGAGTTTTAATATTGATAACTTAATAATACGGGTGAGACAGGAATCTTGTTCAAGTGTTACGTGACCGGACTAGTTTTCTGACGTCAAATTGATCGTCGTCATTTGTTTCTTCTTGCACCTGAGCCCGGTAGCTGCAGTGTGGCACGAACTGGAAGGAATGCCAACCGGGTTTCCGCAACTGACGTTGAATGTAAAGGGCCCTAATATTTCTGTCAAATGAGTCCATAACTAAGTAACATCCTAATATGTTAAATTCTTTCATTAGCAGGGATTGAATATCCATTATCTTGATCACAAGATCTGCGCTCTTCTGATATATGACGCAGCGCCGAGTGGTAGTCCTTTAACCCTTTAAAGACGAAGCGTATCTGTTTCATATAACGACTCAGCGCGTACCGCGCTGTAAACACTCTCCACTTCGGTTATAAAAACCAGTCTCTTAATGTTTTATAAGGCAAAAGTTGCTGTTTGTTCTGAGATCCGTACAAAACACATAAACGCAATGTGGGCACCACGTAGAATTTTTTAATGTTAAACCTGGCGGTACGTAAAGTTACCGCTAGGCTTTAAAAGGCTAATGATTATCACACGACGCTTCTTGATACGTGTCTCCCAGAAGAGCGCAGAAATCATCAACATCGCGGCGGAAGCCTGACGTCACGGATCTTCAACACAAGTTTACCGTTGATCCCTGCCATGAGACATTTCATGTCAGTGAAAACATTCACGCGTAGGCCTGTTAATCTCTTAATTACCTGTATTTTCATACGCGAACGCACGTAGGAAAACACTCCCTTAGAAATAAACCAAGAAATTTACTGCATTTTAAGGCTTTCTGCGTAATCTCTGCTTTGTTTTCCACGAAATGCGGTTTATTTCGTAATTTTGTCTTTTTATCTTCAAATAATACGGTTTTCCGAAACTGTACTGTAAAATTTAAATACTCACAGTAGAATAAAAATTACTCTAAAATTAATGTTACTCCCTTGGAAGTTGATAATACGAGTAAATACGTGGAATAGATGCGAAAGGGTGGTGGGGAAAAATGTAAGCTTAAATTCTGTATTAATTTCCCACGCACGTTCAGGTGTCCCATTTCATGGCCCTTTCCATATTTTCAGAATAGTAACGCGTATAAATTTCTTGCCTTCACGATGCATGCCACATTCCACACTCATCTAATCTAGGCTCTTTATATACGGATTTTGTGTCATTTGAACCTATAACTTCTGACATTCCGAAAAATTTTATTGTCATTTATTAGTTGGTAACATTTGGAAGGAATTGTTGGTACGCCTAACTATGGTCTACTGCCGGAAGGTTTAGTAATCATTCGATAGAGTCTGTTGTCAGGATAGCAATACATTTCTTCTTCTTTCCTTCTTTCCTTCCTTCCTTCCTTCCTTCCTTCCTTCCTTCCTTCCTTCCTTTTATCGTCCAGTAACATTATTTGGAAAATGCAACCTTCCTTTTATCGTCCAGTAACATTATTTGGAAAATGCAAATCGTAAGGATCCTCACTACGTAAAATTTTCCTTTCTCTTTTTTACAAATACTTTCTTTAAAGGTTTCATTCAGAACACAGCGAAATGTGGTGTTACTTTAGCAGGAGTTTTATGTCCAATCATAAAAGTTAGGAAATCTATGCCTTGAGTAACTGTTATGTAGAGTTTCTTAATCTACGATTTTTATCACTTCATGTTAAGAGGAATTTTTTTAAATTCAGACCATAGACACGAACCGTAATTATCCAAGATTCAGTCAATTATCACCCAATCTACTACTAGGTTTCCCAAGTGAAATATTCCTTTGGTATTTGTCGACAAAAGTACTCTAGGTATATCTCAATGCATTCATGATTACCATACTCTTCAGGTGTAACGAATAAATATTCGTAGATTCAGTGGTTTAAATTCGTATATGCAATGTAGAGGTATTTGTTAATTAATGGAGAGGTGCACAAATTCCGGGCGCCAGGTCTCTTTGGCGACTAAATACTTTTTTTTGTGGCGCCTAGTATTTACGAATCCTCAGTATGGAACTTGTTTAATGTCACCATTATGGCGCCTAGAATTTTGAGGTGTCTCGTAGATTTATGGAAAAATTTTGCACCATTGAATTAGTGTTTTCAAAGGAAATTAATCAAACTTTGTGGCAATATTAATTAAAAATACAATTAAAGTTTGCCTGGTAGTCGTAACGCAGAGACTTAAGTAAAAGAACACCAAATTAAACACGTTAGTCTTTTTCCGATCTCAGGATTTAGGCTACCAAATTAGTATGTTTTGTGATGGAGAACTGGACACACGAGTACGCTCATGTACAGTGGCAAGACACACATTGAAAGTTATAAAATTGTTTATTTGATCCAAAAAGTATAAAAGAAGAAATACAACTAGGAACGATATAGGACTTTTCCTTATAATTTAAAGTCGACTGATAATTACAGACCAAAACCGAAGCTTCGTACGTACAACTACAGCCGAACCCGGTTATAACTATATCGGTCTATACGACGCTTCGTCTATAGCGACAGATATTCTGTGGTACCAATGAATTCCTCACTGTTAACTATAACATTATACTCCTCGGTTATAACAACACTCGTTTACAACGACACAAAGTATTCAGTCCTTTTCGTGACGTTATAACCGAGTTCAACAGTATATCATACGGATTTTGACACACATTCTAGATTTCGCTTTATAAAATTGCAGATTTATTTTCAGCTGGCTGGAAAAACATATTGAGGGGCATGTTTTGAATAGACAATAATTGTAAAGCTGAAGGTGATCTAAAATGGTCGAAACGTGTTGTTCTGTGTAACAAATGGAACGCAGTTGTGTTTGTACGGATTTTGTTTTGATTTCTCTTAACTGAAATTTAATGGAGGAGCTTCCGAATTTCGGAAACACAGAATCTGCATGTATCCAACCATAAGCGCCTACCTACAGTAAGTTGTCAAATAGCCTAAAATCAATCCAGAAAAATATTTCCAGATATTTGAATTTTTGAGACTCTCGCACAAACAGGCATTAGTTATATCATTTTAGCTATTATCGCCGCTTGACTTGGGCCGAAACAATTCTGAAAGCGTCATAATGAACGTAATGGCAAGTCGTGACGTGGCAAACCCACGATTAGCCACAGAATGTTTCAGGTTAGCCTGCAAGCCACTGTGCGAGTCCCATGATGCAGCGCGGCATCGCGTTGATAACAAGGCACGTCTCTATATTTCATTACACTGGAGTGGACGCCCTGATGGCGGAAGCCCCTTTAATCGGGTCTCGGCCGCCGTGTGCCCTGAGGGGGCCCACCTCCCCTAGCCCCCCAGTCATTTGTATAAGTTGCGTTACTCCTTCCACTCACCTCACCGACCGACAGGCGGGCCAAATGAATGACGAAAACGATACAAGAAAAAGGGGCACGATATTTCTTAGCATTAATTTGTGCAAAAACAATGTGACATGGAGGTATTTGAAGCAGGAAGGCTCGTCATTAGCAGCGCTGTGTGGCTGCGTGTACTCGCGTGAGAGAATTATCTCTCGTTTCCTCAAACTGCATTATAAATACTGTCCGAGTGAAGGGTTGGAGTACGTTCAGTCCGTTGATGAAGTGCTCATGGGCAGTCGCCAGAGGATGTGCCTGCCAGGACAGCTGTTCGGCGGTTTAAGCTCATAAAACAACGGACAGTACAGTTGGCACTTATTGACTAACCGTTTATTTGAAGTGTAGGCATACTGCTCGCTATGACAGCTGACAGGGCTCATGGAATAGAGTACTTGAGAACCTCATAGTCGCTCATCCGTCTAATAAATTCCCTAAAGTCTCTTTACTATGCACACAAAATCTCAAGACTAGGAAATTTGGAACCAATTTGATTTGTTCTGTAAAATCAACCCAGATAAATGTAAGATCCATTTTAATATTATCCTGCCGTCTGTGCCCGTGCCTGCCAAATTATATTTTACCTGAGTCATTTAAAAATATTCTCTCCTTATACTTTTCTCAGTTCTGGGTTTTGTACACTCTTGAGTGCCGCCAGTCTTTAAGTCGGTCATCCTCAGCTGTACAGACTTTAGTTCCACTGCTGCGAAGTTGGCCTGCAGAATCAGTCAGTCCTTCATTTGGTTATTTATTGAATGTTATCTGTGTGTCCGTCCATCCGTCCATCCATCCATCCATCCATCCATCCATCCGTCTGCCCATCCATCCATCCGTCCATCCATCCATCCGCCCACCCACCCACCCACCCACCCATTCATCAATCCATCCATCCATCCATCCGTCCGTCCATCCATCCATCCATCCATCCGTCCGTCCGTCCGTCCATCCATCCATCCATCCATCCGTCCGTCCGTCCGTCCGTCCGTCCGTCCATCCGTCCACCTATCCATCAATCCGTCCGTCCATCCATCCATCCATCCATCCATCCATCAATTCATCCATCCATCAATTCATCCATCCATCCATCCATCCATCCATCCATCCGTCCGTCCGTCCGTCCGTCCATCCATCCATCCATCCATCCATCCACCCATCCATCAATTCATCCATCCGTCCGTCCGTCCATCCATCCCTTCATCCATCCATCCATCCATCCATTTATCAATCTCTCTGTCTGCCTGCCTATCTTACCTGTATGTCCCTTTCTCCTTCAGCCAGCCTTCGTTCCGTACATTGGTCCATCTAGGCATCTGTCAGTCTTGTATCTGTCTCTCTGTTTATGTACCTTTGAATCCCGGTGACGTCTATTTTCTACGTCAAAATGCGTTTCATATCTCGTGAAACTCGGTTGAAATTGGGAAACTAAAAAATGTGTATTTCCAGTGAATATCTTTAAATCTCCACTATTAGTTGCAAAGTACCTAAAATGTTTGAGCCCTAGTATTCATTGTACAGGAGGCTAGGTGGGCCCTAGGTCTAGTCTGAACGAGCAGGGGGTTCTAACCCCAAAGCCTTCAGCACGAGTCAAGGCCCTATGTTGACTAGGCCATCCCGGCTTCCTGCCTTCAGGTAGTGTCCGTGCTTTTCTTCAGAATTTAAGGAAGCTTGCTTATGGTCGATATATTTTAGTAAAGTGTCTATTTTCGGATTTCATGAAGGTCCTTGCAGGGGGGGGGGCGCGTTTTTCCATGAGGGGAGACAGGAAGACTGACAGACGGACAGGAGAAATGATGAACTTAGTAATCTCTTTTCGCAGATTTTGCGATTTGAATACGCTATGCATGTACGGTACAGTATTTTCAGTAAATATTACGTGCTTTTAAATAAATTATGCCGCATAGCTGTCCCGTGCCACTTTCTCTCTGTGAGGTCCAAATGTCATCATATGTATATTCTTGAACGTCTTTGGTCTGTGTTCTTTCATCGACGAGGAAAACCAAGTTTTACACACGTAGTAGTAAACATGAAAAATTAGCATGTTGTGTGTTTATGGTCATCGTACTTCCAGACAAAAAACAAGAAAACTGTATGAACTGAAGTATAGCACTTCTCTTCCATACTAAATACCTCTCCATTTTTATGAATTTTTTGTTATATGGATGTCATATTTCATAATTTTACTGCAGTTTTATTGGCTGTGTTTATTCCGGAAGGTCGCGGGTTCGATTCCCGATGGTGTCACTGGAATTTTTCATTGGCATAATCCTTCCGGCCGTACTATGGCCCTGGGGTCGACTCAGCCTCTAACAAAAACGAGTACCAGGGATATTTCCTGGGGGGTAAAGGCGGCCGGTGCGTAGGGCTGACAACCTTATCACCTTCATGTGCCGATTGTCTAGAAATCTGAGAGCCTCAGCCTCCTGGAACCCTGTGGGCCTGTCCAGGCCTGTAATGGGACTGATTTACCTTGCTTTTTTATTATATGGTCGTGTCATGCACTTTGCTAGTGAGACTGAAATAAATAATTGTACTTTCTTTGGATTAAATTCAGTACCAACTTAAGTACTACCTAGCCGCTAATAGAGCTGCTGTGTGTTTAGATATTATTATATCTTCCACAGTAAATTAACACTTGACGTGCCACATCTTTGGACATTGCCCATCACATGTGGCTAAGAGATGCGCAAAGCTTAGAAGACGGTATGTGTGTCCAAAAAGACGTCGGCCTTTCAGCCTCGGACGATGGACAGTGTTCCAAATGTTAGTCCCGGCTGCTAGAGTACGCCATCTTCTGCATCCTTTAGAGTTAAATGAACGTTAATGTGACACCGCTTGAAATTTCAACGGAAAATGTTCGCGATTACCAGCATTGTTGTGAGACTTAAGTAATGGAAATTATAATGCAGTAATGAAATGCAGTTTAGCTCATGGGCTAACATGATGGTTATATGCGCATGTAGTCATAAGATGAAGCCCTATTTGGGGTCATTATTTTATTATTTTCAATATATTATCATAATCATTATCATCATCATCATCATCATCTTCTTCTCCTCCTCCTCCTACTCCTCCTCCTTTACGCAGGTATTCACACTTATATACCTGAAACAAACCATATTTCTAGGGTACACAGTGTCGCAGCCATTCTGCGCGTACTGTTAACGGTGCATATAGCGCTGTCTGCAATGTTAAACCCTTTTGTGCTTCTACATTAGCACTTCCCGCAGTGTGTGTGCTGTGCCCAATATAGCTGTTTTCTGCAGTTCCTTGATATCGTGCTGTCCCGGTACGCTGCTCAAGTATTTTCTGAAGGATTTTGAAATGGTTCCAGTTGCCCGTATTATTACTAGCGTCACCTTTGTTTTTACATTCCACATGCGCTGTATTTCTATTATAAGGTCGTTATATTTTAGAATCTTCTCGGCTTCTTTCTTTATCACATTTCTGTCTCCCGGGATTGCTACATCAATTAGCATACATGTTCTTTTTCATTATCCCTGATTATTATGTCCGGTTTATTGTTGGGGATGGATCTTTCGGTTTGCACGTGTTGATTCCATAATATGTTTACCTTGCCCACTTGACTTTTTTCCATTATTATTATTATTATTATTATTATTATCATTATTATTATGTAGGAGGGACTAAGCAAATACTAATGTTACAAAGATGGACTCTGTCTAGCATGATTTTGATCAGAATACGATATTCCTTGTTAATAGCTGTGCTCTGACACAGTGAACTGTATTTATGCGAGTGTTGAACTGTTCGCCCCTCCTCCATTATATGTTACGCAATTTGCGGTTTCATGACCAGGAGGACACACGAGTGTCTGTCATTTTAAAGTTCGTTTGACATTTCTTTCTGCCACTCTTCCTTAGATTTACAGCTTTGAAATTAACGAGTTCACCGACGTGTTTCAACAGACTCTTTTATATATCACCGTGCGAGGCCACACCCCTCTGGTCGCGTTCTGGAGTCGAACGTTGCGGTTTCTTTTTCATTACGAGCAGATTGTTGAACAGAGAACGATAATGGAGAAGTAAAAGAAGAATCTATTAAGAGCCAGCCATTTCCTGCAGGGAACTATGCGTCATTTGTGAGCTGTTACGTTAATCGGAGTGACCCACAATCTAGATTTGGATTTGAATATGTGCCTATTGGAAGGCTTTGCGAGACACGGGATTGTGCGCACCTTGCCAGTCGAGCGACCCCCTACACACTCCTTCTTCAGCAAAAGTTTTCTGTTTTTTGCTCTTGTGAGATAGAAATTTTACTTCATTCGCATTTATTATTGAATTTAACACTTTACAAAGGCTAACATTTTTCTAAATCTTAAATGAAGATTTGTTCATGCTTCTTACAGGACCAGTTAATGCTGTGTGGGGAAACATTTGCTGTTTGTTGTGAGAAATGTACGAAAGACATACATGTGTATTAGGGACAAATTCAGAAGTTTTTCATTGTCACATTGTGTAATAAGCCTAAAATACTTATCGCTGGACTTTGGGGTATTAAATGTCACGAGGTTCAGTAGGGAATTTCCGTTTAATTACTTTAACCTTGTAAAGACGAAGCGCATTTGTTTTATGTAAGGACTCAGTGCGTACCGCGCTGTAAACACTCTCCACTTCGGTTATAAAAACCAGTCTGTTAATGTTTTATAAGGCAAAAGTTGCTGTCTGTTCTGAGATCCGTACAAAACACATAAACGCAATGTGGGCACCACGTAGAATTTTTTAATGTTAAACCTGGTGGAATGTAAAGTTACCGCTAGGATTTAAAAGGTCAAAACACTTTGAAATATTTGTGAGCTTTTCTTTCTGATATAAGGGAAATCAGAGATGGAATGTTTTTCCTTTTTATAGCTTTTCTGATTAAAAGTGTCAGTCTTACATTGACAAATGCTAGGAAATGAATGTCCGTAGTACGTTATATTCAGACTTTCAGGAAGTCAATGACTCAATCTCATTCTGTTAATGTGAGTTTAATTTAACTTCCTAAATGGGTTTAGTTTTAATTCTGCTGTAACGAACCTTTCTAATTGGTCCGTGCACTCATTATCTGCGCTCAAACACCTGCCCTGCTTCGCGTTTCAGCCTAAACCACCAAACAATTTATTCTTTTAATACGGATTGTAGGAACATGGAATGTTTCAACCCTGTAATCTGTCAAACTACACTTGCTAGGATATAACAAAAAAGGGTGGAAAGGTAGGTTTTTGCTGCAGTTCGGAGTACACGTAGTTTAATACGTCGACATATAATTTCCGCCATTTGTCTTGTTAGGTTAGCAATCATGCTCTATTGTTGTGAGGGAAGAACACAAATTGGAGTAACGGACATTAGAGTGCGAGAAAAATATTCAAAACTAAGAAAAAATTAAGGCAAAGCTAGCGTCTTACGTAAAAAATAATTTCGTTATTTACACATTATATTGTATTACGTTATATTAATATATATATGTGAGTTATACGTAACGTATAATAGTGTTTTTAGGGAAGTGTAGGACACTAAACTGATTTGGACATATTGTAACAACGGAGTAAATACAATTTATGTGGAAGTTAAGCGGGATTTTTTGGGGGGGGGGGGTGCAAAAAATCTGCTTGGATTGAAGCATAATGTTAGGACGAATATCAGAGAGATAAGTTGTGATACTGGGAGGCACATGGCAGCAGCTCTTCGTGATACCAGCGCCTTCTAACCCTTGGTTATCCAGTTTCCTTCTCGGTCTCTAGGATCGCTGCTACTAAGAAGCTTCCATCACACTGCAGCATTCGATCGCTGTCTTCCTTTCACGTCCACTGTCCAACCCTCTGTATCCTTGTGCTTTTCACTGCCCAAACCTTATTAAGTTACCTGTAGAAACCGGGAAACTTTCTTTCTTTCTTTCTTTCTTTCTTTCTTTCTTTCTTTCTTTCTTCCTTCCTTCCTTTCTTTCTTTCTTTCTTCCTTCCTTCCTTCCTTCCTTTCTTTCTTTCTTTCTTTCTTTCTCTCTTCCTTTCTTCCTTTCTTTCTTCCTTTCTTCCTTTCTTCCTTCCTTTCTTCCTTTCTTTCTTTCTTCCTTCCTTCCTTTCTTTCTTTCCTTCTTTCCTTCTTTCTTTCTTCCTTTCTTTCTTCCTTCCTTCCTTTCTTTCTTTCTTTCCTTCCTTCTTTCTTTCTTTCTTTCTTTCTTTCTTCCTTCCTTCCTTTCTTTCTTTCTTTCTTTCTTCCTTCCTTTCTTCCTTCCTTCCTTTCTTTCTTTCTTTCTTTCTTTCTTTCTTTCTTTCTTTCTTTCTTCCTTTGTTTGTTTGTTTGTTTGTTTGTTTGTTTGTTTGTTTGTTTCTTTGTTTCTTTGTTTCTTTGTTTCTTTGTTTCTTTGTTTCTTTGTTTGTTTGTTTGTTTGTTTGTTTGTTTGTTTGTTTCTTTCTTTCTTTCTTTCTTAGTCTGAGTTCTCTTATCTACTCGTGTAGGTGTTGGGGGTATTTTTGCACTTGATGACACTCAGTCACACACACATACACACACACACACACACACACACCAGGTACGACTCGTCTGGACGAGCGATCGGCCCCTCGCAGAGACCTCAGCCTGACAACACACAACACTCACAAGAGACACATTCATGCCGCTGGCGGAATTCGAACCCGCAGTCCCAGCAAGCGAGCTGCCGCAGACCCACGCCTTAGACTGCGCGACCTACCAAGAGCATTTATTTGCTCAACTGTTGCACTGCGCACTGCGACAGTGTGCTTGGAACCGACACCTTTATTTGTCAGTAGTTTCTACACAGACCACGAGAACTGTGTAGGAGAAGCGAAGGTTAGCGTCTGGCTCTTTTATGTCCTAAAGGTTACGTGGTGGGTAGGGTTATGAAGCTCTGAATGTTTTGGACTGACAGAGGAATAAAGTGGTCGCTCGACTGCTAGGATCACAGGTTCGAATCCCCCTGATGGCATGGATTTTCGTGTCGTATGTTTGTTTTGTGTTGTGTAGTTAGCGGCCTCTGCGGGGCGCCGATCACTTTTCCAGAGGAGTCCTACCGGGTGCGTAGCTATGTGTGAATTAGAAACCTCAACAGTGAGGCGGCCTAGGTCCTAGTTAGGCTGTTGGGCCGCAAAATTTGCATACCTGTATGGGTAAATATATATATGTGTGTATATATATGGGTATATATGTGTATATATCAGGGGTTAAATGGCTTTTCAAAAATACGCAGGTTCTCAAGGAGCATTTGGAATGTCCGGGGATGATGAACACACATTATAAAGTTTCTGATAATGCGGGTTCACAAGAAGTGTGTCGCCTCGTTGTGTGGGGCGGCATTAAGGACAGGAGATTTATGAATTCTTTAAAAGAAAGTGAAATCGGAAACTACGTAGACCAATTTGTCGTCCAACAATGTTCATCACAATCAACGCTGTGTATTCTGAAATACGTACAGCGAAGTGAAATGAACAACAAAACAGAGTAGTCAGTCCAAACGAGGCTTCCGTGTCAGCATGAGTATTGTTGGGATGTAACTTACTTGAAACGGTTTAGTGTTGGAGGTATTTATTTCGAGTCTCTGCATCAAGTATTGTTGTGTTTCCTTACATGAAGGTGGGAGGTGGCAATTTCAATACATTTGTAATACCAACAATGTGAGGAACCTCAGTGTCACGACAGCTTCAGAGTCAACATAGTTTATTCTTTTCCCGAAATAGAATGTCATTTCATCAGCCATTACTTCAGTCCCAGTTATTATTTCTGCCTCATTTCGCTCGGGTTAAGTCGTTCCTATCTGTCGTTTTACAAAGGCGAAGGAATGTGTTTTCATGTCTCTAAAGAAAATGTGCCGTTATGAAATGAGACTCTTCTCTCTGTGTTTCTAACGATAGTCAAGCAGAGAATGAATTGTACGAACTGTGATGTTTGTTTTTACGGACAGTTGTTTCATGTTTGTGTTTAGATTCCAAAAGGAAAATATCGTATTCATTTTAAGATACACTTTTTACGAAACGGCAAGACCATAAAATGACCTAAGCTTAAGATAGTGTACATTGTTTAAAATTTTTATGTAATACGTCTTAGAAGCTCATTGCTTTATGTCGGTTTTTTTTGTGTTTCTCTGGAAAGTCGTAGTCCCACGCAAGGACAGCAATAAGCTGCGTTGGAGAGCACTGTAGAGAGAGACAGAGAGGGGGGGGGAGCGAGAGAGAGAGAGAGAGAG
>BLKM01000173.1:340881-358146 GCA_013340265.1 Coptotermes formosanus | reverse complement strand
TGTGTGTGTGTGTGTGTGTGTGTGTGTGTGTGTGTGTGTGTGTGTGTGTGTGTGTGTGTGTGTGTGTGTGTGTGTGTGTGTGTGTGTGTGTGTATATAGAAGGAAAAATACGGGTTGGACGGAAGAGGGCGTGTGATTGATACATTGCTGTTTTGAAACTTCTCTTTTAAGGTAAGCTAAGAACAGTGCTGTAGTAAACGTTCTTACGTGTTAGCAATAAATTTAGACGCACATGCCTTACTGATTCGCAGTTTTTTGGATGTGTTTTTAAGGTGTAAGTGTACTCAGGCATTGTGAACATCAAATGTTTTATTAAGAGAGGGTCGGTGACAGAACCGTTGCCATATCTATCAGCAAAGCTCGCCGGAAGGTTAGGACAAACTGGTACAATTTTGGAAGTTTCATTTCATAAAATATCCGCGCTGTTGTGTTCGCAAAGTTTCCGGCATTTTATGCAGCGTAGGTTGGTAGCTATTTACCTACGTTTTGGGACAGCTTATCGGTCCCATCTTCGAGGGCCAAGCAGTCAAAGACTTGGAGTGAAATCTCGCATATCCCAGCTGTTCTCACACTTTTGCTGCCTCCGTGTGGGTTCGTCAGAAATATACTTAATGTGATAGGCGTGGAAGATGAAAGCAATAGAATTATAGCAGTTTCTTTCTTTGTTGGATTTCTTGGGGAAGAGCAGTGTAACACTAATTTGTTTAAGTAAACAACACAATATGTTCAGTTCAGCACAAGTCAAATTTTGTACTTAATATTGAATATCTACTCGTTACACACATATTTCGGTCCTAGGATCATCATCAGGTGTGCCATGTAAAATTAAGTACAAGGTAAAAAGGGCAATCTTTGTGAGATGTCACAAAACAATTATCTGCGAGTTATTCGTTTCGTTTCGTAGTCCTTACCTCTCCTACCCACTCACAGAAGGTGTCGAGGTTGTTTATTTTTACTTGATCACGCTCAGACACACACCACAGTCGGTAGGACTCCTATGGACAAGGAATCGGCCCGTCGCAGAGACCTCTACCTGACAACATAAACACTCACAAGAGACAAACATCCATGCCCACAGTGGGATTCGAAACCACGATCCCAGCAAGCGCTCGGCCGCAGACCCACGCCTTAGACCGCATGGCCACTGGGATCGGCTGCGAGTTATTTACTCCAGTAAAATACTGTAACTTGCATTTTTCATGGTTTTTGGTATGTAATCTAATGTTACATAAATTAAAAATGTATAGAATTTGAAAGTCTTTGTTCAAAAAGCGTTAAAATTTATAAATCCTTTGATTCCTGAGTTGTGGTAATGGTCATATATATCCGCTGGCTTGAGCCTGAATAGGAGAAGGTGGAGCCTTTACATAATACGACGCAGCATTTTAGGCTGGAAAGCAGTAACAAAGAAAAATACTTGGTCTTAGCAAAAGTTAAAACTTAAGAATAATGGTACAAGGATGAATATCCATTGGCGAGTATAGCATTCTAGCCGATTTTCCCCTTGGTGTGTGTGTGTGGTGGGGGGGGGGGGGGGGAAAGGAGCAGAAAGATTTTCACTTTTTTAGAAGCTTTGTATGTTTTGCCCCCTCTTCCTTCTAATCGGAACGTTATGAAAGAAGTGGCTTGAGTCAAGATCCGCAGACCTTTTGTTACTGGTGCGCGGTAAAACGTAGAATTTGGAAATGATTTTATCTTCAAAGCACGGGCTTTAATTTTGATGAACTTAAACTGGGAGGGCTATGTGATATCTTAAAGACCAAAAATAGTCTGAATTATTTTTGAATACTCAGTTCGTAGTTCACAGAGAAGAATTACATTATGGGAACCAGTAGGTTAATACTGTTCCAGGGAAGCAATCGCTGTGTAGTGTAATATTCTTATGAAAAACAAAAATGGCCCCAGTCTGTGTGGGAAAAATGCATGGTTTTTCGTGTAGCAGGATGTGGTAGATACAGTAAACACAGGCCTCAGTGGGGTTCTTTATATAGTAGGGCCTATCCGAATTTAAAATCCCGAAACATATCCAGGGGCGAGTAAGTCTGATGAAATTACAGACTTCTCTTACAACGTCGTTTCTCTTGAAAGTGATAATGTCTCTGTAATAAATTCTACAGTTAAGTTATGTCCCTACATTTATTCAGGATAAATTAAATCTACCATCTCGCTTTCGCAACAGAATTAGCAAGGCGTCTTTCAAAACGTGATTTTCATGCGCTAAACTTGTTTTGTTATGTGCCCGGGTAGCATGCACCATTACGCTGCCCGTTGCAACACCCCTCTCGTAAGGGTAATAGTCTTTGTTGCTGTACTACCGGCCAGAGGACTGTGTCACAGCTGACGAGAGGAATAGCACCGTGATACTGTGAAGTGGCGACGTTTGCGTGTATGAAGAAAACTTTATATGAAGGCAGAAATTAAATTTCACTGTATATTTCCGTTGTGCTGGAGGCTTTGTGTTAATTTTCGTAAAACTAGCTGTGTTTTTTGTTTGAAGAAACGCCTAAAAAGTGCAATAAAACAACCTAATTTTTATGTGAAATTTATCATTTTTAGACTCAAGTTCAAACATTCAGAAATGTACGCAGCTGTAAAAAAAGGTAAATACGATAAATTTGTCCCTGATCACGCCCTGGAGGTATATAGGAGAAGCAGATATGTAGTCCCAGTCGTTCTTAAACTCGGTTGTAGTTGGAAGTGAGCGGTCAACTTCACGCCATGCCGGTTTTTTTTCCCGTTGAAAGAACTCCGGTACACACTGAGTAGGAGGGTATATGGGCCCCACAGCCAGTCTGGGCGTTTTGAAAAACAGAGAAATGAAACCAGTATTGTCGTAGCCGAAACGACACTAATCTGAATACAGGGACAAATTTGTTTGTGTACCGCTGAGCTATCACAGGCTTCTTGCTTTGCCTTGCCTTTTCTCTCAACTAATTAACATTTGTACATAGCAACAGCACCAAGTAACAGCCTATGAAGTCAATGGAACGGGGCTGTTTTGTGAAACTGGCAGCTGGCCGGCTAGTTAAATTTCTCACATCTTATGGGCTCCAACATGTATTACTGCGGTAACGAGACCGCACTCACCACTGGAAAATATTCTGAGCTATTTCAGGAGAGACCGATTCCAGCGGCCGCACCTTCTAAGGCCTAGGTCTGGGGCCGTTCGCTTGCTGGGATTGCGGGTTCGAATCCCGCCAGGGACATGGATGTCTGTCTCTTGTGAGTGTTGTTTGTTGTCAGGTAGAGGTCTCTGCGTCAGGCTGATCACTCGTCCAGAGGAGTCCTACCGACTGTGGTGTGTCTGAGTATGTTCGTGAAGCCTCGATAATGAGGAGGCCCTGGCCCACTGGGGGGCTGTTGCGCCACTGGGGGAAAATAATTTCTGATGAGTCCCACTACTTCGCCCTCTCTTTCTCCATGCTCCGTTTTAAAATGGGGCTTTACCAGCTAAAATTCTTTAGGCAGTGTTAGTTT
The DNA here is from genome assembly GCA_013340265.1 of Coptotermes formosanus. Taxonomy (NCBI): domain Eukaryota; kingdom Metazoa; phylum Arthropoda; class Insecta; order Blattodea; family Rhinotermitidae; genus Coptotermes; species Coptotermes formosanus. The sequence goes on along the minus strand of BLKM01000173.1, from coordinate 354,669 downwards.
CTCACTGCGTAAATCGGGAGAACATAAAGAAAAGCACTTCTAATTCGTGCCATCTCGAGACGTAAAGTAACTAATGCGCTAACCGCAAGAACGCGACGATGTATCCTGTTTTGAATATTGTGTGAGGGAATGTTCTGCGGTGTGTACAGGAACTTGTAGTCACGTTTCCGTCCGAATTACGCGGGCAGCCATGCGAGAAACGAGACAATTTGCAGTAATGAGAAACTGTATTACTGCCTGTTATTTCCATCACATACACAAGCTGAGGGTGTGAAAGGGGTGAATATACAACTTGCTGCATTCTATACACTGCAATATAAAAGCGGGTACATCAGAAAACAGAGTAACCACATTGTACCTGTTCATAAAGTAGTGGTAGTAGAGTAGAACTCGGTTAAAACGTCAAGAAAGGGGCTGTTTATTTTTTGTCGTTATAAACGAGTGTTCTTACAACGGAATAGTGTAACGTTATGGTTAAGAGTGAGGAATTATTTGGTACCACTTAATATCTGACGCTATAGACGAGGTGTAGTATAAAGCGGTGTCGTTTTAGTCGGGTTTGACTGTGGTTGTATTTGGAAATTTATTTTTTGACTCCGTTCTTTTTTCGTGTGTTAAATAGAATTAAATAGACTGCTCTTCTGCAAGAGAATTATTCCTCTCCCTCAGGCAAAATGCGCCCGTTAGGCAAAGGTATGAGTCCACAAATTTTGAAAGTGTCTGGACGCCACCTCCAAATCCTAGACGTCAGAGGGGTTACAGGAAAGGTGTTTCGTACTGAAGACCTGTATTTCTGCAGTGACCTGTGAACGTCACTGTTGTTTAGCGCTTTCTGTTCGGTCCGTCTATACTGATACATATGTAAGGAAAAAAACTGCAAAAATTATGCTAAAAGTAGGCGTCAACATACAAAATTTTTTCGCCAGGGCAAACAGTCTACAGGGATTTGTACGTGTGGGCAAGTCTACTCCACACCTGTGAGAGTAGAGACATATAGCTCTTCCTCGCAGGCCAAAATGAGTATGAATTTCTCTCACTCCTTTATCTGACAGCGGCCTGTGCTATAGTCAGAATCTCACAGAATAAAATATGATATGATGGTTTTGCCTCCTGAAATAACAGGACACATATTACAGCATGCGGTTACTGTATAGGCATATATCGGTGTGCCGATGCCGGTGGCCGCTCGGCCTAAGGCCCTGGGTCTGCAGCCGTTCGCTTGCTGGGATTGCAGGTTCGAATCCTTCTGACGGAATGGATCTCCGTCCCTTGTCAGGTAGAGGTCTCTGCCTCAAGCTGATCACTCATCCAGAGGAGTCCTACCGAGTGTGGTGTGTCTGAGTTTGATCGTGAAGCTTCGTTAACCCTTTAAAGACGAAACACATACTAATATAAAGACTCAGTGCGTACCGCGCAGTAAACACTCTCCACCTCAGTTTAAAGAAACCAATCATTTGATGATATGTCACGTAAAAGTCGCAGATTGTTTCCAGATAAGTACAAAACACATAAACGAATGTGAGCACCATGGGGAATTGACTAAAGTTAAACCTGATATGACGTAAAGTTACCGGTAGGCTTTAAAAGGTTAATGAGGAGGACCTGGCCAACTAGGGGCTGTTGCGCCATTGGAAGAAGAAGAAGAAGAAGATCTAGGCCTGTTGGTGTAGTCATATTGATTGCGTGTGTAAAATGTCGATGCAGGGGAAAGTAAGAAAAGATAAAAAGTAATTGTATTTCACATTAAAAGTGCTCTAAACAGAACCGAAAAGGAAGCACGACAAATGTATACATTATCGACTTTTCCACGTTTCCACTTAGTTATTTTTCGGTGTTTTTCAAGTCCGATACTCTGTCGGTGGCTGCTCCAGACATACATGTGCCCCATTTAACGACTCTGTCAATTTCTGAGATTATATACCGTTAGTGATCAATGGATGAAGTACTGAGCAGTGGTGGGATGATTTTGACAAAACAGATACAAAATATTCGAGAAAAGGTCTCTGTCAGTGAAATTTTATTTATCACAAATCTCACAGGGAGCGTCCTGAGTTCGAAACCGAGCGTGGGTACTCCGTTAATGTAAAGTAAAGACGAAGAAAGCAATATTTCATCCGATTTTTGCGGTCAGTAGAAAATGTAAGAATAAACATCACGCAGTAGTCTCAGGAATCTGGGTGTGCACAGCCCCAAATGAGCTGTTATGCCCCGCAGACATGAAGCTCAAGGAGGTGGGATCATTACAAAATATCCTGCGGTGTAGTACTGTTAATGTGACAAATGGCAGTGCCTCAGATACTATCAGTTGCCACTTGTGCTGCCTCATAGAAAGCACGTGCTCTCCTCTTGTACATCTAATGCAGACTGTGCAATGAATTTCAGATTTTTTTTTTGCGTATTTTACGGATAATCTTTTCGACGCATAATTAGGTCAGCTATTTTCCATTTATCTTTCAATTATGACTTCTTAAACTTTATCCTGCTAATGTGGAATATATGGTGAGCTGCTAATAATGCCAGCACCACTAATGTATAATGTTTGGTGACCTACATTTGGCAACGCTGAAAGGAGCCTCTTTGTGTCTCTCTCTCTCTCTCTCTGCACAGCTCGGGTTGCCGAGTAAGTGTGTGCACACAGATATGACATAGGACGTCTTTCACGATTGATTCAGTGTTGAGACATTGTCTAGAGAGAGAGAGAGAGAGAGAGAGAGAGAGAGAGAGAGAGAGAGAGAGAGAGAGAGAGATAAAGAGGCTCCTTTCAGCGTTGCCAAATGTAGGTCACCAAATATTACACATTAGTGGTGCTGGCATTATTAACAGCTCACCATATGTTTCACTTTAGCAGGATAAAGGTTAAATAAGTATCTGTCGTACGGCATGATAATATGTCTTACGGGATCGTATTTATTTGTAAACACCGCGTTTTGTTTTGATATTGTTTCTTCATTATTTACATGTGTACCGACCTTCAGCATTTCTACGGATTGGGATTCGAATGCTCTGAATTCGATTTTACTCCTTCCGCTTTCCATCAGCGTTTATGTTTCAGAGCTCTAGGAGGGAACAAATTTTATTGCAAAACTTAAAACCTTTATCTTTGTCGAAGAAGGAAGCGTCATTACGCTACTGACAGCAGCACACCATTGGGCTACATTCTGGGCCAAATTCATTTACTACACTTTCCTGCTTTGTGTATTCATTTAATCCTTACCATCTTTTTCTTGATCTTTCCAGTGGTCTCTTCCTTTCAACTATTGCAAATTTTCTCCCTATGCTTGTAACATGTACCACGCTTTGATTTCATTTCCCTAAAATTATTTGGTGAACAAAGCGAATCCCGAATCTCCTTACCGTGTGATTTTCTCCACAAAGTGTCATTATATATTAATTACAGTAGTAACGCTTGGTATAGTGTTTGTTTACAAAGATGTGCTGTCTTACATAATAACCCCATAAGGCAGCGGGCGCGCTAATCGAATCAAATACAGTCGAATCGAATCTGCTTTGATTGGCTAAGATGTTGTAAAGACTGGCCCATTTGTTTTGCATAGAACTATCGCAGGCATTTAAATTGTCTCTGTCATTTTGCACGAATCTAGCTGAATTAAATGAAGCTGAGGTTTTGGCTTTGAAGCACCTTTAAAGTCTCCTCAGGTCCTGTAGGTAAATGCTGGAATTATAACTAGTCCAGGCCGTAACGGCTTTCTTCTCAATTCTGTCCAGTTTGTCATTCGCCAAACATGCAACCAGTCGATGGTACACTCGCATTGCCATAAACTAGCTCAGTGAACCTAAATTTCCTGGTGCGCCGGACTCGATTTGCCTAATCCTACAGCTACGTGCTGAAGCCGGTGTATCGTGTTTACAGTGTACTGGGGGACTGCGTGAGGAAGACAAATGGACTCGACAGAGATTAAGTTGGAGTGTAATACTGCACAGGAGAGGACGGTGATAATACTAGTAATGGATTCGAAACCGAGAGAGACGCAATAAAATGGAGTTTATAGCAGAAAGAAAATGGGGGATAGAGGAAAATGTTGCAGCTACAGATAGGCTTGGTTACCCTTACGTAGCACCACTTTACACATTCAGATTCAGCTAGGCAAGAGGTTCTTCGCTTTTATGGAACCTGAAGCTTCATTAACGTGTTCACAGGAGCCAGCATACATGAAGCCACCGTCTAACGTTTAGAAACACGAGGGAATATACGGCAAGGGATTGCTAGCCCTAACCAATAAATAGTCCGGAGGATCACCCCCTTTCTGCTGTCTGTGAACGCCTGTTGAGTGTATTTAATTTTATACATTTTACGTGCGGTTGTTTTGTATATACAAGCGTATTTGTTACCAACTATTGTACAGTAGTTATAAGTGCTCCTACATGTTTCGGCTGAACTATTCAGCCATTATCAGGGAATTATCCTCTATAGACACAAGCAGCGTGCAGCGTGTCATAGAATGGTAAAATATACATATATTGCAGTCGTGATCATTAACCTTTTAAAGCCTAGCGGTAACTTTACGTACCACCAGGTTTAGCATTAAAAAATTCTACGTGGTGGCCACATTGCGTTTATGTGTTTTGTACGGATCTCAGAACAAACAGCAACTTTTGCCTTATAAAACATTAAGAGACTGGTTTTTATAACCGAAGTGGAGAGTGTTTACAGCACGGTACGCATTGAGTCCTTGTATAAAACAGATAAGCTTCGTCTTTAAAGTATAAAACTATAAAAAGCTGTAAAACTATAAAAAATATAAAAATTATAACAATGTACAGCTATAAACAAATAAGTGGTTACGACTGTAATATATGTATATTTCAGCAGTCAGTGACGCACTGCACTCTCCTTTTGTCTGCAGAGGATGACTCCCTGATGATGGTCGAGTAGTTCAGCCGAAACATGTAGGTGCAGTAGTTGGTAGCAAATAAACTTGTATGGGCTGTTGAATGTGTTTGCACCTACCCTTCATATGTAGAAGCCATCTTCTCCACCAGCAACCCGAGGATTCTCGGGGGAAGAAAAATTTTTTTTTGCATCTTGATTAATGATGTTCTCAGTAAGTCAGATTGTATAACGTTGACCCATAAGGCAGGTGACAAATTATCAGTTGGAGTGGATTATGAAGTGAAGCGGCAGTGGCCGTACTGACGTATTCCTGCGACATTCGCTGCACGGGGTAAGCGAAAACACGAGAAATAACCAATGTCCTTGCTAAGATTCGAACTTGGCAATCTCCCGACTACACATCTGGAGCATTTCCCCTACACCAACCTGCTCAGCGATGCGCATCAGCATTCGTTCCTTCCAAACCCGTTTCTGGTGTTTTTGTTTTTTAGGCGGGTTCGCAAAAGTGCAAAAAGCCTCTATTAGCTTCGTCGTCTGTCAGTCCGCATGGAGCAACTCGACTGCCACTGGACGGATTTTAACGAAATTTGATATTTGTGCATTTTTCGAAATTCTGCCTAGAAAATTCAAGTTTCATTAAAATATGACGAGAATAAGGGTGCCTTACATGAAGATCTATGCACGTTTAGGATAATACCTTGATGAATTCTGATGAGAAATATTTCAGGCGAAATTTTAAGGAAAATAAAAACACACATTTTGTGTTCAGTAAATTATTTCTGAAAATCGTGCCGTTTATGGGATAGTGTGGGAAAAATATGGTAGAGCCAGACAGGTCACAGATAGCAATATAATATGGCGCATGCGCTTTGCGTGCTGGATAACTAAGGCTACACACACACACACACACACACACACACACACACACGCACACGCGCGCGCGCGCGCGCACACACACACACACACACACACACACACACACACACACACACACACACAGAATATGTAACACTTACTGCCTTTCCACGGCAACAATGGTTACGTGAACGCACCTTAATGTTACGTTTATAGGCACATTGCCCGTCTTGTTATAACACTGATGGACACAGCAGGCCTGCAGCATGTTCGCTGTAGTAACTAGCCTTACGGGCTGGACTGTCCGACCTTCTGATCCCGGCAGGGGCAAAATATTTTTCTCTTCTTTGAAACCTACAGCCAGACCCTGGGGCCAACCCAGCCTTCCATTAAGTGCACAACGAGATTCCTTTGATGAGGTAAAGAGGCCGGGGCGTGAAGTTGATCACTTACGTCCATCTGGTTCCGAATTCTGGAACAGATGGAGATATGATTTCTGCCGCCCTTGGCGTGGAGAGGGAAATACTTTTTCTTTTACTTTGTTTTGACACTGGACACAAGACACATGCTGCTGGCCGTGTTACATTTTAAACTTTTAAAGCCTAGCGGTAACTTTACAAACGACCAATTTTAACATTAAAAAATTCTACGTGGTGCCCACATTGCGTTTATGTGTTTTGTACGGCTCTCAGAACAAACAGCAACTTTTGCCTTATAAAACATTAAGAGACTGGTTTTTATAACCGAAGTGGAGAGTGTTTACAGCGCGGTACGCACTGAGTCCTTGTATAAAACAGATACGCTTCGTCTTTAAACGGTTAATCTCCCAACCACTCCATGTTTGTGCGTTGCTACTCACATTCTGCCTCGTCAGTGGCCACCAGTAGCCTGAAGCAAATCTTTTCTTCACCCATTGGCTAGTTACCTTGGTCATAGCAGTAAATAGCATGTTATGTACTAGGATGTTAGCTGCTGACACACGTAGCAGTATGAACCCAAGCGACCCCATCTCCCACTGCTGTTGGGAATAACGGGAGAAAAATCACGGACGTTCATTGAGTAACCTAAGCAACGATGAGCAGATTGATTGATGATGGCGCGTCACATCCGAAGAGACCTTTGAAGAGATCAGCTGAGAGATTATAACTACCAGACGTCTCAATTAGTTATGCCGGAAAATAAAAGAATATCCGTAGTGTCTGTGGCAAAGTGTCGCTACCACCATAACGAAACTGCGTATAAAAATGCCAACTACAGGCAGAGATTATTGTAGGGCTAACATCGTGCCTTTGAAGCTCTGGTAGCCGCAACAACTTGCGGCAGTCATGGCCAGTTCTGCTGACAGTGGCTGAGACCAGGTTTCATTGCGGCATAAAACATGCTGCACGCGGTTTTTGTGACATGCTTTGAGCATAAAAACAAAATTCCGGGAGAAATAAAAAGCAGACGATTTGGTATCAGTTTCGAGCCTGGAGTTCTGCAGAAATTGAGCAGCACTCAGTGACAAGATTTCTTATTTACGCTTCGTCGAAAATTTTGTGAAAATTTGTGCGAAAGAACTGCACTGTTAACCCTTTAAACACGAAGCGTATCTGTTTTATATAAGGTCTCAGTGCCTACCGCGCTGTAAACACTCTCCACTTCGGTTGTAAAAACCAATCTCTTAATGTTTTATAAGGCAAAAGTTGCTGTTTGTTCTGAGATCTGTACAAAACACATAAACGCAATGTGGGCACCACGTAGAATTTTTTGATGTTAAACCTGGCAGTATGTAAAGTTACCGCTACGCTTTAAAAGGTTAATGAATGTGCTAACTTCAGATAAGGGCGGCAGTATTTGATATAACGGTAACGTGTGCAATTCGGTTAGCCATGTGGCGTGTAAACCAGACATTTGATTTTGATGAGTTTATATTAGGAGTGCTGCATAAGAAGGCGTAGTAGCAACTTTGCACTTGGGAACCATTTTACCATTTGCTTGAAGTCTGCATCTGGTTATAGTGTTATAATATTGTCATGACCTTTAGTGTATATTCTCAATTCGTACCTCACAGAGGACAAATTTTGTCTCCATTACAAATCCCAGTGGGTTATTGATACTCGGGGAAATCATCTCGACTTTTGATGACACTCGTGTGGTATTCGGAGGTGCACGGTGGCGTTTTGCTTGTGGCACTGCGCTACAAGCCGGAGGGTCGTGCCTTCGATTCCCTATGAGTTCATTCATTTTTCTCGTTGACCTAACCTTTAAAGCCTAGCGGAAACTTTACATACTACCAGGTTTAAGGTTAAAAAATTCTACGTGGTGCCCACATTGCATTTATGTGTTTTGTACGGATCTCAGAACAAACAGAAACTTTTGCCTTATAAAACATTAACAGACTGGTTTTATAACCGAAGTGGAGAGTGTTTACAGCGCGGTACGCACTGAGTCCTTATATAAAACAGATACGCTTCGTCTTTAAACGGTTAATCCTTCCGGCCACAGTATGAGGTCCACTCAATCTCTGACAGGAATGAGTACCAGGGATATCTCCTGGCGGTAAAGAAGGCCGGTGCGTAACGCTGACAGCCTTACCACCTTCATGTGCAAATTGTCTGAGGGTCTGTCCAGGCCTGTATTGGGGTAGCTTTACCTTCACCATATGGTATCCATGACCACATTCCGTAAATAATACTGAGCTTTGTAATGAAAATACAGACCGTACATAGCAGTGACCATTGTCCGTGAGAAAGTACGAATATTGCGGTACAATATCTGGCCGTTTGTGGAATTCCTTTATTCTTATTTGTTAACCTTTTAAAGCCTAGTGGTAACTTTACATACTACCAGGTTTAACATTAAAAAATTCTACATTCCCTTTATGTGTTTTGTACTGATCTCAGAACAAAGAGCAACTTTTGCCTTATAAAGCATCAAGAGATTGGTTTTTATAACGGAATGGAGAGTGTTTACAGCGCGGTACGGGTTGAGTCCTTATATAAAACAGATGGGCTTTGTCTTTAAAGGGTTAATTATGCAAGTATTGTTGTAATTTAATTTCTTCTCGTTTTATGATAGCAGAACATTTATTTTTCAGTTACATGACTGAACTGCAATTCATTGCCCCCTCAGCAGTCTTCCAGTGCAGTTTGCTGCGAGGAATGCTCGTTAGAAGAACTGTTACTGCGCTAGTTGTTCCCGCATGTTCAAATAATTTATACAGAACTTAAAATCCGGACATATTCCTGTCAGTTATTGTCACATTACCGTGGGCAATCTGGTGCAACAAAGCAAAATCAATGCGTGAGGGACATCCTTTGCTTTAGCAGAAGTAAAGAAGAAACAGACGGTGATGATAAACCGCAATATATCTCATATACGTCGTGTGTGTGTGTGTGTGTGTGTGTGTGTGTGTGTGTGTGTGTGTGTATCATTTCAACAAAATAATGTGGCAGAAGTCGTACAATAATCATGGTTATGTAAACATTCACCCAGTTCGTGAACTGCCAGTAGGCTATATATATATTTATATCATGTAGGCATGTACAAATTATTCAATTAGTGTTCCTTTTCTTAATAATCGCGTCCACAAACGTACTGAAATAACGCTGAAGAATTTATTTTCTATCATGTTACCTTCCTTTACATTTGGACGTATTTCGAAAAACCTGTAGGCAGGGCCGGAATTAAGCATGTTGTGGCCCCTAAGCTGTAACAATTAAAAGGCCTCTCCCCCTTTATTAAATTTGAGGTTTAATAGTTTGTAATTCTTGTGGAAGGGTATTATAAAATGCTGCATTAGGCCTACATACCTACGTTTTTATTAGGCTAATTGTTGTTAAAATAAGAAACATGAGATCACAAAAGGACTTCTGCTTTGTGATAATAATGACAGTAACAAACTGGTGACACAAAAACTGTAGGAATTAATTTCATTGGGTTTTTAAAACAATAAAACATGTACTTGGTGCTTTTCGTGCAATAATACGTTATTATTATGTTTAATATTAAACAGTTTCACAATATTACAATACAATTATTAACTTGTACTGTGGTCTTCATTCTTTACAAATGCTTTTAATTTTTTTTTACTGAGGGCTGTTGTAATGCGAGGCCCCAAGCTGTAACTCATCTAGCTTATAGTTAAATTCGACTCTGCCTGTACGAGATATTATTCAGTACGTATGTTATACATATTTTGAACGAAACGTAGCATGAAGTGTTATTTTATAGAAATTTCCTCGTAAGTCAGCAAAGGCTGTGTTCCAAAAGAGTTTCTGGAAATCCTTCCTTATCTGTGTGTACCCTGACTTCGAGACCAGTTTACGCAGATTTATGTGTAAGGGCGTTGACCTGTCAAGTTCAACACTTTTTCACAACACCGTCTCATTTCTTTGGACACGCAAAAATATGCGAAACGCATTATGGGAAAATGGTACGTTTCATTCGCGAGGAATTTTAATAGATAAATTACAAATCAAAACTAAAAAACCTCATCAAATGTACTTTTTAAGTGATGGATTCTTAGAATCTTGACCTTAAAGTGTTTAAATGTACGTGACTTTTTCTTTCATGAGGTTCTTACGAAATAGCTAGGAGTATGTTATCCCAGAAGATCAGATGTCAAGATGATGTTAGCAGATAACTGGACCTGAGTCTTGGTAATGGCATTGAAAATTAGTGCCATGATACTGCAAAGGTAGGAAGGCGTGTTAGTCGAACACAAGTCGTTCTTGGTGTTTGACCTGGGCACAAGTATATCGTCTTCAATAAAGAACGACAGTACTTCAGTTGATGTAAGCAAAATTTCAGAATCAGCTTTCATTTTCTCACTCGGGAATTTCTTGATTTGTACACCACGTACAGTCGAACCCAGTTACAACGACATCGATTTATACGACACCTTGCCTGTAGCGTCAGATGTTCTGTGGCACCGATTGATTCGTCATTGTTAAACCGTAACATTACACTCCTCGGCTATAACGACACTCGTTTATAACGACAGACTGTTCAGTTCCTTTCATGACGTTGTAACCGGCTTCAGTTGTAGTTTTAGAGATGGATAGAGACGACAGGAGAAACATGATATCTCCTTCTTCAGTTTTGAAATGTTAGATACATCAGTGTTCTTTATGCCTCTAATTCTTCAATCCTGAAAGTGGAGGCATCCATTTCCTCCGAAACGTGATCACCGATCTACAAAGCAGCAGCCTCAGAACACATACGACTGTAGTCTGAAACACGCGGTGGCGCAGTTAATTGAGGCACTGCGCTACAAGCCGGAAGGTCGCGGGTTCGATTCCCAATGGTGTCGTTGGAATTTTTCACTCAGCCTCTAACAGAAAAGAGAAATATTTCATGGGGGTTGAAGGCGGCCAGGGAGTAGGATCGAGAGCCACACCACCTTCATATCCCGATTGTTTGGAAATCTGGGTGCCTCAGCCTCCTGGGATCTGCAGGGTCTGTCCAGGCCTTAACAAGAATAGCTTCACAGTCCCAAAAACTTCGCCCTACCCCTTTTTTTTTACATTTTTACTTTCACAGTAACTTTATTTTAAACAAATTCACAAAGAAAAGTGTTGCAATTCAAACTGAAATATTAAAATTAAAAGTAAAATTTGTCTAAGTGCACGTCATAACGGTGTACAGGAGCAGTGGATTTGCAGGTGCACTCACGTTAACCTCGGTAGTAGATAGCGCTGAGTGGTCAGCCTCGCACTACGGCGGTTTATCCCCTGAGAAGTAACCTCCTGTGTCCACTGGACAGGAGAGTGTGGGAAGACTGGAGCCAGTCTGCATGCCGTGCAGAGGACGTAAGTCTCCTCCCTCTGCTGGGAATCGAACCACGATTCCTCGGACGTACAGCGCGTAGCCTGATAACTATACTAACTGAGCTATCCGCGCTCCAAACCTAAATGTGCCAAAGCATAAAACAGACGGAGAGGCATTACCTTTCCTTTATGAGTAAGAAAGATCCTGTGTAGCTCAGTCAGTACAGTGACTAGGCTACACACTGGACGTTCGAGGGCGTGACATTCGACTACCCAACAGACGCAGAGAAGTTTTCTCTCTTTGACATCTTTCAGACTGACTCTGGGACCCACAGCGCGTCCCCTCTGTGTCCCTCTGTCTCCCCGGGAGTGAATCGGGCGGCGAGTGACGCTGAAAAGTCACGTATGTCTTTGCGGCGTGGTGCTTGAGTAACCACAGGCGCAACTTTATGCGTAGGCCAACGCTTTATGCGCGAGCGCAGAGAGTGTACGAAAAGAACTTCGCGGTGTGTTACGTTCCGAGTTTTCTAGCCAATCAAAGTCATGCCCTAGGACACTGGTGCATAAAAATAGGAGCACGATCAGACAGCTCCGAGAGCATAAGACAAGGTAACGCGAAGATGAGTTGGAGGCAAAGAAAGAAAGAGAGACAGCTCGAGATTTACAAAGTTATGAAGCGGTTCCCCTTTCCCCTCTCAAACCGCTAAAAGATCAAAGGAAATAAGCCGCCACCAACGTGACTTGGAGGCGGAGCAGGTAGTTCCGTAGTGCCGACAAAAGATGGCAGCACGGACATGGGCATGCAGGGTGCCCTTGTGCAGTTTTAATGGTTCTGTTCGCTAATTGATCAAGAGACGCGCAGCTAACGAGATTGTTTAAGGCCTGGCGACTTTCGTTTCTGGTTTTCGTTATGCAGAAGCGCAACTTGAACAACAAAATAACAGCAGCAAAAAGGACGACGACGACGACGACCATGGTGGTGGTGGTGGTGGTGGTGGTGGTGGTGGCAGTGGTGGCGGCGGCGGCAGCGACGGTGGTGGTGGTGGTGGTGGTGGTGGCGGTGGTGGTGGTGGTGGCAGTGGTGGCGGCGGCGGCGGCGGCAGCGACGGTGGTGGTGGTGGTGGTGGTGGTGGTGGTGGCAGTGGTGGCGGCGGCGGTAGCGACGGTGGTGGTGGTGGTGGTGGTGGCAGTGGTGGCGGCGGCGGCAGCGACGGTGGTGGTGGTGGTGGTGGTGGTGGTGGTGGTGGTGGTGGTGGCGGCGGCGGCGGCAGCGACGGTGGTGGTGGTGGTGGTGGTGGCGGCGGCGGCGGCGGCGTCGGCGTCGGCGTCGGCGGTGGTGGTAGTGGTGGTGGTGGTCGTCGTCGTCGTCATCATCATCATCATCATCATCATCCTAGTAGACAGCAGGAAAACAAATTTCGGACGTTACGAGTATCTAACGTAACTGCCACCAAAACACAATAACGTGGGATTATTAGACTTGTAACGAGAAGGCATGACAATATGACCTGTCTGATAGATGTTGGTGACAAACGAAAACATAAATCAAGGCTAAAACACGTGTACCAAATTGACGTTCCACAGGAATCATCTTAAAACGTCTCCATTGCAGCATCAGACATATGTAGCTACAAAGTAATCTAAAAATTCACTTACTGATCTGTTATCTAGCAACATGCAATTAAGTATTTTCGTATGTGGGCCTGCAGTGTCCACGGCATGTTACAACCACACAGGGCATAATCAGATGGAAATTAAACGCTCAGTACGGACGATAAAACGAAAGCTTGGACAGGATTATCAAGTAGAAGTTGCACAGAAGGTGCAGTGTTGTAAACTTGATAGACGCTTACAGAATGCGTTAAATCTATAAGATGCTAAGAGCATTAAATAAAATTTACGTTCTGAGTACAGATTCAGGCCCAACCTCACGAAGAACACACTGTATTTCCATTAGAAATGACAGTTGTTATTGTATAGGAAATTAAGGGCTCTTCTTTGTATGAACCATACGGGAAAAATAAACATATTATATGTGCAAAACGCAGACTTTGTAATGTTAAATGACAGGCTTAAAAATTTATTTTCTTTTACTTATTTCTTAGCTGCTCTTAAGATAATATTGTAGTCATCCGCTGACCTGCTGTCTTAAGGAGATATTTTCTACTTAACGACTGAACGAACACATGCGCAGTCACGGACAGCTGCGTCTTTCTAATGTACCCATTGTCGATCTCAGAACGCAAAATTTCGCCAGCTCCTTGGAGAAGTGTTCTTCTTGAGAACATAACAGTTTTAGAGCTAGCCAAAAATTCGCTTAATTTTATT
>BLKM01000173.1:225881-335881 GCA_013340265.1 Coptotermes formosanus | reverse complement strand
TCCGCCGCGATGTTGATGAGAACGGCGCTCTTCTGAGATATTACGCGGCGTCGTGTGGTAATTGTTTACCGACGTTTCGGGACAATATATCTGTACCATTTTTTTTTGGACTTCTAACTTTTGAAGATGGGACCGTTACGTCGTCCCTACGCGTCGCTGAATAATTACCACACGACGCCGCGTAATATCCCAGAAGAACGGAGATCTCAGTGTCCAAGTTGGCTGGGGTTAAGCTAAATGCAACACATTGTTTTGAGGGCGATAAAACATTTTATTACGCAATCTACTGTGGTAGGTAGGGGTAGGGTGCCTACGGCTGTGGTTGCCGTGTTACCGTGGCTTTACTCCGACCCTCCAATAGAAGGCTTGCATCCAGAGTACGTGAGACCAAATAAAGAGAACACACGATATATGTAGGCCAAGGAACGCACCCATTCACTGAACCGAGTCTGTGACGCTTTAAAGCTTTTTGTAGATAGCAAATTTCCGTGGAACTGAAAATTTTTTTCCTCCCATTCTTTATTTGCACTTGTTACATCACACTTCACATATGTAGCAAGCGGAAACGGAAGTGTACGGTTAACATGCGTCTTGTCACTTCTTTCTTCATCCCTCCCCCGGCGTTGTCATCTGGAGTAATACGGGACTAGGTTAACTCAAAGAGTGCCTTCAGTAAGTACCCAACTACGTTTAGTAAGAAAATAAAACCAGTACATTTTTCGTTTGTATAACCATGTTAGGAAGCGATAGAAAAGCGATGTTTTCGTTTAAGCGGGGATCACACAGAAAGCTCGGTACCCAGAAACAGAAAGATTCCGAGAAAGCGGGGCAGTTAAAAACCGAATAACAAACTTGGTGCGTGTGATGTGGCCTCAGTGGCATCTGACACTGCCGCCCGCACTTGTCACTCGAGCTACATTCAAAAGGGGTCCCATCCGTAGAAATAAACTTAAATCATATTGCTGCGAATCTGTCAACACTCAGTCATGCTCAGCGCCGGTGCACAGTAGTCAGTCAGAAAAGGGACAAAAGGCGCTCTGTGTAGTACTGCGTTTTGTTCAGTTTGTTAAAGGAATGAAATGAATCGATAGCACTTGAAGCGCACACGTTGGATTGATTAGAGAACAACCTTAAATTTGTTTTCACTGTTTTTTTGTTTATGGCTTCTTCTAGAATTAGCCTTTTAAAGCCTAGCGGTAACTTTACATACCACCAGGTTTAACATTAAAAAATTCTACGTGGTGCCCACATTGCGTTTATGTGTTTTGTACGGATCTCAGAACAAACAGCAACTTTTGCCTTATAAAACATTAAGAGACGGGTTTTTATAACCGAAGTGGAGAGTGTTTACAGCGGGGTACGCACTGAGTCCTTATATAAAACAGATAAGCTTCGTATTTAAAGGGTTAACCAGAATTCACGGCACCACTTGTTTGTTAACTTAAACCAGTGGCGTGATGTGTGTGGTTCGCGGGTCTGATTCGGACCGAATGGCTCCGCCTGTTCACAAAATTATATGAGCCTAACTGTGCTATAGGATATATATATCAAATAAAACTTTATTGATATTCCAAATTATGTATATATGGAGCTGAAGTAACGTAGTTTGGATAGGAACTAGGCTACGGGCGGGACAGTTCAAGGTTCGAATGGCTTAGGGACAAAACCTTTTAGTCCATGCAGCCTCCTGTCCAATAAATATCGGAGTTCTTTTCCGCGTGTAAAAGTGGGCCAGGCTCTGAATTTAACCACTCGCCACCAGATTAAAAGTGAGTGGCGATATGACTCTACTCCCCCTACATACCTTCTGGGTGTGGACGGGGAAAAGCGTGTATGTATATGTATATATATATGTTTGTGTATGTGTGTGTGTATATATATATATGTATGCTATATGCTACACCTTTAAACAAAATGTCAAAATTTGCAGGGCAATTGGTAGGATTATGGGTCTTTATCAGCCTTGCACTGGGCCAAAGCTCATGTTCATGTCAAAACATTCAATTTAAAACTGTGTTCATTTATACCCCTACTTCAGTGCTAAAAGTTTTGCAGAAGACGGAATGAATCTGGGCCGTAGTTTGTGTTATGTCTAGTAATTTGTGTGCGGTTGCAAATTGGTAGTGTTTCTGATCTTGATTAAATATTTTTGAGCCTATTACACATCAGTGAGTATTGTTACAGTCTACAACACGTACGCGAATATTGTTACAGTCTATAACACATACACTAATATTGTTACAGTCTATAACACATACACTAATATTGTTACAGTCTAAAACACATACACGAATATTGTTGCAGTCTACAACACGTACGCGAATATTGTTGCAGTCTACAACACATACAGCAATATTGTTACAGTCTATAACACATACACTAATATTGTTACAGTCTACAACACATACACGAATGTTGCAGTCTACAACACGTACGCGAATATTGTTACAGTCTATAATACATACACTAATATTGTTACAATCTACAACACATACAGTAATATTGTTACAGTCTATAACACATACATTAATATTGTTGCAGTCTACAACACATACAGTAATACTGTTACAGTCTGTAACACATACACAAATATTGTTGCGGTCTATAACACGTACAGTAATATTTTTACAGTCTATAACACATACATGAACATTGTAACAGTTTCACAAGCTGCCACTTGGGAAGAAGTGTCCGAATCAGTGGTTATATATGGATAATTTCATTAGTGTGTTTATTGTTTGAACTGGGTTTTCTATTCGTAATATTTCTTAATTTATGTGTTTATATTTTTAAAGTATTTACACGTACAGTGAAACCTACCTATAAGGGTACGGCAGGGGATGAAAATTTTCCTTTGTAAGCAGGCCCCTTTCTATAGAGATGCTTACAATTTGGATCGCTGTCCTCCAGATTTGTAAAAGTTTTCTTCTGTAGACTGGTTGCCCTCACACCTAGGTTCCGCTCAAGACAGGTTCCTCTGCGTTTTGTTATTATGCGGGCCTCTGTCCTTATATACAGTTGTTGCTTGTCATATGTAGAATTTGTGCTAATATTAATTATAAGAAAGTGATACAGTTCAATAATTTATACATTTTGGCTCAACTATTGCCATTTCGGGGCTCGAAACCTGTAGGCTTGTCGGCAGTAGAAACCCTTGGCCAAACGTAGCGCGGATCCTTTCCTTATGCGATTGCTTATAGAAGAGAAGAATGAAGTAATTAATATTGATAAGGATTGTAATAATATTTACTTGGATAAGCACAGGACAAGGCTGTAGACTTCAGACAAATGAATACGACAGGAGTTCGATCGATGGACCTTGTGCATTGATTCCTGTTCAGTTGTTGCAGAGACGCATTTAGAGTTACTTATAATAAGCAGGGTGTCGCAATGCCTTACTTGTCAATATAAAATAAAAAATCGAAATTATATTAAAAGGAAATTAAAAATTGGTTGAATTCGGAGAATGCTTGCTGCCATGTAGTTCAGAATATTTCTTCGCACCTTACCTGAACTGAATTCAAAAGGACTAAAATAAGTAAAATTATAATTTTACCTGCTGTTTTGTACGCGCATAAAATTTGGTCTTTAACCCAAATGTATGGAAATATATTTAGGGTGTCTGGGAACACGTGTTTAACAACTAAGACGAAGGTAAGGTAAAGCAGTCCCATTACAGGCCTGGACAGGCCCACAGGGTTCCAGGAGGTTGAGGCTCCCAGATTTCTAGACAATCGGCACATGAAGGTGGTAAGGTTGTCAGCCCTACGCACCGGCCGCGTTTACCCCACAGGAAATATTCCTGGTACTCATTTCCGTTAGAGGCTGAGTCGACCCCAGGGCCATAGTGCGACCGACAGGATTATGCCAATGAAAAATTCCACTGACACCATCGGGAATCGAACCCGCGACCTGCCGGTTTGTAGCGCAGTGCCTCAACCAACTGCGCCACCGCGGCCCCACTAAGACGAAGAGCAGAGGATTTTGTATGGAAGGAAAACGAGCGGAAGAAAGATGACAGAAACGTATGCGTTATCGAATGTGAGTGACGTCTTCCCTATTTCAATTGGAGAATTACTTAAGAACTCCTTTTAAAAATAACTTTGTTCTACTAATATGTATGTAAAGGAATTTAACTTGAACAGTACAGCCTATTTTTCACATCACGTTTGGTTTCTTTGTCGGTGGCGAAAATTTTGCACTTACTTTTGAAGTGCGATCCTTTTGTGTTAAACGTAAAAGTTTTAGATCAGAAGTTACAGAATGTGAGGATGTAAAACGTAAAAGTGTGATGTGGAAAGTGTTTCTTGGGAGTAAGACTGCCACTTGTAGTTTTATGTCTTTCTCTGTGCTAAGCAGTGTGCTTTTGTCTTCGCGATGTGGACTGTACAGGCTTTACTGTGAAATGAAGGCTCACCTAGGTACTGTGTAGATGTGAAAGATTCCTACAATTAGAATTTTTAATATTGACTTAAAAATTTAATAACACACGCCAGTATTTCTTTTTTCCTTTTTACAATAATTTTCGCGCACATACATATGTATGCGAGCTTTATATATATATATTCGCATACTTAGGCCCTGCTGAAGGCCCACGTTGCTTTCAACAGGAGTAGATTAACTTAATGTGTTCCATGTCCGTGCACTATATTATACAAAAACACTAATCACCAACAAATGCACGAAGAGAGTTTTATCATCAATCGTAACACACTCCTGCGTGTTTCGACCCTGCTGGGTCATCTTCAGGGAGAACTTTTTGTTATCGTTACACTAAGGTTGCACTTTACAGTTGAGTGAGAATGTGCTGTTGACTGTGTACTGCGTTGTTTTTGGATGCGTGAATTCTCCGCGGTCCGGCCGGAACGCGGAGAATTCACGCCTCCGAAAACAACGCAGTACACAGTCAACAGCACATTCTCACTCAATTGTGAAGTGCAAACCTAGTGTAACGGTAAAGGAAAGCTCTCCCTGAAGATGACCCAGCAGGGTCGAAACATGTAGGAGTGTGTTACGATTGATGATAAGACTCTCTTTGTGCATTTGTTGGTGATTAGTGTTTTTGTAAGAGTAAATGAGTTTAGCTGTTACACCAACACTGAACACTGCTTGTCCTATCGGTTCATTCAAACAGGATAGTAATGTAAAGGGCCGCACTTTGTATGTCTGTGTAAGGGTGTAACGTAGTTAAACCGAGAGATTTCTAGGCATGATAGAGGAGGTCAAAAGGACGTATTTTAGGACAAGCAACATCCGAAAATGCTTATTTTGGGCGCTAAACGTAGAACCATTAACGCTTTCGGTTTGGGAAGGTGAATTGCATGTTGCTGTGGCACTTAGTAACGTGATATTAATTTTGTTGTTACGGACACAGACTTCTGTAAAATAAAAGAGAACTTATTAACCCTTTAAAGATGATGCGTATCTGTTTCATGTAAGGACCCAGTTCGTACCGCGCTGTAAACACTCCACTTCGGTTATAAAAACCAGTCTCTTAATGTTTTATAAGGCAAAAGTTGCTGTTTGTTCTGAGATCCGTACAAAACCCATAAACGGAATGTGGGCACCATGTAGAATTTTTTAATGTTAAACCTGGTGTTACGTAAAGTTACCGCTAGGCTTTAAAAGGTTAAGAAGAATCAAATTTACTCGTGAAATGTTTCTTGCAGTAGGTATATTACATTGTTTTATTGGATGTAGCCACAGTAATAAAGGGATAGAGTGTAGCACATGTAAAACACCTGAATAAAAATCAAGATATGTCCAGTGCCATTGCAATACAAGAATTTCGGAAATAAATAGGAAGCAGTGGGTGCATGTTGTTGAAATAGGTCCGATGTGCACGGAAGATGGCACAAGGCTCCTAAAGCATGGAAAAAATTAATAAAAGTGACGAGTCTGTCGCATGTAGACACCCAATTTCCTCAGAAGACTGCCAAAACTATTATTAAATTTGTGGAAAGAAGAGAAAATAAAAGAAGGCCCAAAACTTTACGACGCTAATGTACATTTAGCTGCAAAGAAGAATTTACGGACGTGCTATTAGAGTTGAACAACAGGATGGTTTCAGGAGCAGATAAAATGGTAGTATTCACCTAAGAAGATATCTTGCATTGCCTTTGTTACAATAGCTTTTACGAATGTACAACGTAGACAGAACTCGAAACAGTAGAAACGTGCCTTAAAGAGCCTCGTCTGTAGAAGCAAGCTGCAGATTTCTTAAACAAACAGTGTGTTAGTTCTGCTGTAAAGCATAAAGTAAAGTTCCAAATAACAAAATTAATAGTATACCAGAATCAATACTGCCTGACCAACAACATGGATTCACAAAGGAGCGGTATTCTTGCTGTAAGACAACCGATAGAAAACACAAAGCTCTTGATATATTTACATTCGTAGGCTATATGTTATTGATTGCACATAGGAATTATACAGGGTTATCCGAAAGAAAGGATGTGAGAAACAAAAATAAATACCATTCAATATCTCCTTGTGTACACTGTGCAAATCTTATTTAGTCACGTAGATAATAATTACAATTGAAAATGCAGAAATTAGAAGCGAATCCCAGTGTAAATCAACAAAGAAATAAGCTACGCCTGTCCATCATTGCCACTGTTTAACATTTGCATTGGCGGCAGGAGAAATGTAGCAAATTTGCGTAAAATTCATGTTGGAAATATGCTGCTTTTGTTAAGATATTCTTTTTTGCGAATAAAATAGTTTTATCTGATGAAGACTTATGAAGATATATTAGCGTGTTGTGACCTGTACAGCGTGGCAGGAGAGTGTGACACTAAAATGTCAAAGGTCGTGGCATCCCATGGTGACCAGCAACGACGAAACTGTTAGATATTTGTGTGGTATCGTTACAAGAATGCGGAGTGACAGGGGAAGAAAACAGACCTGTGTATGGTTTTGCACTGCAAGATTCTAATATTTCTGTGTCTGTCAGTGTGGTAAGGGAGATTTCACGCAACTAAAATGAGGTTCTTAAGTCTTCGGACATTTGCAGGAGAACGTGTCATGTCAGAAACCAATCAGACAGGAACTAAGTATATTCAAAGTTGAACCCGGTTATAACAACATCGGTTTACGTGATACCTCCTCTATAACGTCAGATATTCTGTGGTACCAATTAATTCCTGACTGTTAACCATTACATTAATTATATTACTCGGTTATGAGAACACTCTTTTATAACGATTCAAAGCATTCATTCCGTGTCATGACGTTGTAACCGAGTTCGACTGTATATTTGCGCATAATATATTTTGGTATCAAATGAACTGAGTACGCCAGCTGAAACAAGAAAATGGTAGAAAGAGACTTGTTAAGTGACTTTATCGGTAGACCAACCGAAGTTTGGAGAAGGAGGGGCACCATGTGAAAGATGGGCTAATTAAGGGTTTAAACTTGTGAGCTCAGTTATTCACTAAGAAGTAACAACAATAACACGCCAATTTAATCTGTGTGACCCAAAATGAATAGTTCAATAAAAATGCGCGGTGAAAACAACTTGGCGAAATTTGTAAGCTCAGTGTTCAAGTAAGAATATTTTTTAGATTATGTTATTGTTTTAGTGATGATCATTACCATCATGATGTAACGGGGATGATAATATCAAACACGAATGCGTACACAGTGCACAATACACAAGTGATACTAAAGCTGACTAGTGAGAAGTTTAGAATATTTCATGAAGAGAGACTTTGTAATTTATACAGGTCACCTACAGTTATTAGTGTAGTTAAAAGTAGGACATTGCTGTGAGCTCTACTTTAGTCGAGACGACGAATTTGCGAAGCAAATCAGGAAGAGACAGTGCATTGTGTGACCAAAAACGGGTTTGGTGAATGAGATATTTATTAACGCTTTAAAGACGAAGCGTATCTGTTTTATATAAGGACTCAGTGCGTACCGCGCAGTAAACAATCTCCACTTCGATTATAAAAACCACTCTCTTAATGTTTTATAAGACAAAAGTTGCTGTTTGTTCTGAGATCCGTACAAAACACATAAACGCAATGTGGGCACCACGTAGAATTTTTTAATGTTAAACCTGGTGGTACGTAAAGTTACCTCTAGGCGTTAAAAGGTTAAGCAAGTAGCCGTAAACCTGGAGGCAATGACGTGGAATGAGTAAGCCCAGGGTAGTGCTGAATGCAGGTTCTTGGTATCAGGAGCGTTGAAATTCCGAGTTCTGCTACAGTCTGGATGATTTATTTACAGATTTCAAAGTATAGGTTATGCAACTTCTGTTCAGACTTTTACTGAAAAAGGGGTTGATTTGTATGGGCAGTAAGGTAGAACTTCAAGCTGTGAATTAAAAATTGAAACAGATATAAAAGAAACATTTGTCATCGGATGACACGAATATCATCAAACATTTGTCATCGGATGACACGGATATCATCAAACATTTGTCATCGGATGACACGGATATTATCAAACATTTGTCATCGGATGACACGGATATCATCAAACATTTGTCATCGGATGACACGGATATCATCAAACATTTGTCACTGGATGACATGGATATCATCAAACATTTGTCATCGGATGACACGGATATCATCAAACATTTGTCATCGGATGACACGGATATCATCAAACATTTGTCATCGGATGACACGAATATCATCAAACATTTAGGGAAGAATATTTTATTCTCGGGTTAGCACAGTAACAACGTGAGGTCGCCGATTTCACTGATTAATCCCCCTTAAAGGAGAAAATTTTCGTGGCTCCACAGCTCTGGGGGGCCAGGGCCTCCTTATTATCGAGGCTTCACATTCACACTCATTTAGCCAGTAAGACTCCGCTGGACGAGTGATCGGCCAGTCGCAGAGACCTCTGCCTGACAATACACAACACTCGCACAGATATCCCTTCCGTCAGCAGGATTCGAACCTGCAATCCCAGCAAACGAGCGACCCCAGAGCCACGCCACCGGGATCGGCCAAAGAGAAAATTACAGAATAAATTTTCTGAAAGTCTATGTAATAATGAAATAAATGAGACTTTACTTTTTATGTTTGAGTGGAATTTAGTTTCATAAAACAATATGTTAACATCTTGCTTTCTCTGCAAGTGACTATCAAACATAATTTGTGTAATTTTTAAGTAGACAAATGTAATCTCTGTCAATATTAATTAAACGTCGAGTTGTTATGAGAATGTGGCATGTGTCAGATTGTAACTTAGATCTACATTCTTTCGAAAGAATATTATACTTTTAGCAGAACTTAAAATGCAGTGTGACCCTTCTCAATAAACATCTCAACTGGAAATATATGACACAGCGTTAAGTTGTTTCCCATTTAGAGGGCGTGTTTATGTTTTGTCTAATTCATTTAAACATTTAAACGACACTGGCAACTGTGCTTAGGAATTGAGTTTGTAAACAGGCTATAATTTGGATGAGTTTCGGCATCTAAGGTGTCTGAGTTGTGAGTGTGCTTAAATTCTTCAGCATCAGAATGCTGAGAAATGTACTTCCCCTAGGAGTATTTACGTAGCAATTATGTAGGAAGAGATTACACACTGAGGAGCATTGTAATTCGAATTCTTCACATAATCTTGTGAGGGTGATTAGCAATTCCGTCGTTAGTGATCAGTTTGTGTACGTCGGAGTTAATGTTAAAAATTCTGCATCTTCTCCACGGAGTGTTTCATGCATTTCGCATGATTTTTCACCATAAACAGTGGCTGTTTCTACATACAGCCATCACCGATCGGTCTTGATGTTTGGAAGCACACTGCGTTGTTTTGAGGCTGGATTTTAATCTTCTTATATTCTACAATGTAGATTAATTTTGTCTTTAAAGGGTTAAATAATTGGTAACTGATTGGACGTCTGGCATGCTGGAAGAAGTGAGAATGTTTAGAGGTAGAAAGGCACTTGTTTTCCGCTGTGTAGGGGAGAGGATAACATTAGAACGTATCTTAAACATAGCTAGTGTAGATGTGGACTGAATTCACCCGAATAGGAACAGGGTGTGGTGTTGCACTGTGGTGATCCTTTGGGTACAGGTAAAACAGTCAGTTTATTCACAACTTGAGAAAGTATTAACTGTTCAAGATAGAATTCTGTATTATATACTTTTTTCATGGTACAGTAGCCCATAGTGGGCTAGGGCCTCCTCATTATCGAGGCTTCGCGATCATATTCAGGCACACCACACTCGGTAGGACTCCTCTGGACGGGGGATGAGCCCGACGCAGAGACCTGTACACAACACACAACACTGACAAGAGACAGACACCAAAGCTCCTGGCGGGATTTGAACCCACAGTTCCAGCAAGCGAGCGGCAGCAGACCCACGATTTAGACTGTGCAGCCACTGGGATCGGCTCCTGTGTTCCCCATAGCTAGGTAAAGTGGGTGTAGGGTTTATGTACCTCCATACACAAATAAACTACCTGCCTGTGATGCCTTGCGTTGCACTGTGTGATGTTAGCTTCTGTTCTAACATTTGACCTTGTTGTGGGTGGCATCTCTCCAGTTTAAGGTCTTGCAGGAACCAATGAGAGAGTGGGTTAAAAAGTAATTAAACACTTGGTATCTAGAGCAACATTTAGTGTAATATTTTCATTTCTTTACTTTCTTATGTAATATATTTTATAGTAATATACAATAAATACATGTCATTACACGGTTTCCATCAGCACGCCAGTGTGCAAAATGACAAGTCAGTGAATGTAATCTTATACCGTACTTTGCTGTTTTTAGTACAAATTCTGGAATCCAACAAACTTAGAAGCCTATACAAACGTCTGCATTTAGTGAGTAGCACTTTATTGGCTCATCAGGGAGCAGCCTGACATTTGTAAACCTATAATTTGGATCCGTAACTGAAGCCTGCACTCAGCATAAACGTCTGTTTTTGGTTGCCTGGAAGAATGGCCACGCAGTGTCTCGAGCTCTGACTAGACATTAAATCACTTGTTGAGGAATTTAATGTGTTCCATGCCCGTGCACTATATCACATAAACTAATATTCACCAACTAAAGCACCAAAATACATAAAATCTTTATTCGTGAAAACCTCCTACATGTTTCGACCCTGCTGGGTCATCATCAGGGAGAATAGTCTGTTACACTGTTGGATGCACTCATACGGTTAAGTGAGAATGTGCCTTTGCTTTCATTCTCCGTTGTGAGGTGCCTTGTACTGTCCGCAACCGCGTACTGTCCGCGGTCAGCGACCGCGGACAGTACAAGACACCACACAACGGTGGGTGAAAGCAAAGGCACATTCTCACTTAACCCTATGAGTGCATCCAACAGTGTAACAGACTATTCTCCCTGAAGATGACCCAGCAGGGTCGAAACATGTAGGAGCTTTTTACGAACAAAGATTGTATGTATTTTGGTGCATTAGTTGGTGAATATTATTTTACACTTGTTGAGGAGTTAAGTAATGGCAGCAGGTGCTTGAATCCCACTTTTCTTGAGTTCGTTTCCCTCAGAATTGCTGTCTGGAAGTATAATTATGAATGTGAGAGTTTGCAACTACAAAAGCCTTCAATTTGACTTATCTGAAGCCTGCCCCCGCATCGCCACGTTGAAACTTTTAAATTCATTTAGCCTCTGCGACTTGGTTTTGATAAACACCTTCCTTCCATGGGATTTTTCTGCGAAAGATAATTTTTTGTTAGGGTACGATGCCTACTGCTTATCGAGGAAACTGAAATATACAAACCATTGTAATAAGAGCTAGGAATAGGTAAAAGGATAATATTAAAGTTTATTTTAAATACTATAGGATGGGAGGGCTTGGATTGGGTTGATGTGGCTGAGGTTTGGGACAAGTCGACGGCTGTTTTGAGCACTGTAATAAAGTTGAGTACGTACTAGCTTTTCAAGAAGAAATTTATTTAAAGTTATTTATATAGTTAGTTAGTTAGACTGTTTGTTTGTGCTTTATCTAGCATAGATGGAAGTCCATATGTATATCTGAAATCAGAGTTTTGGAAACCGGAACGCTACGGAAAATTAAATTAACCCTTTAAAGACGAAGCGTATCTGTTTTATATAAGGACTCAGTGCATACCGCGCTGTAAACACTCTCCACTTCGGTTATAAAAACCAGTCTCTTAATGTTTTATAAGGCAAAAGTTTCTGTTTGTTCTGAGATCCGTACAAAACACATAAACGCAATGTGGGCACCACGTAGAATTTTTTAATGTTAAACCGGGTGGTACATAAAGTTACCGCTAGGCTTTAAAAGGTTAAACTACGATATGCACTGTAAGTTGGTATTTAGTACGAACTTGTACTGAATTGGGTACCGTAAGCAGAAGCCGGTATTCCAGCACCATCTGTGATAATGATTGTTGTGATTTAGAAGCTGTGAATTAATGAATCACCGGCACTGTTAGTAACCCTGTAGTTTAGACTCCGACAGAAGAAATTTTTTCATATCTTAATGGCAAATTTCACCTAACGTGTGTTGTGAGAATGAACTGCGGTTTGTCACGACAGTCCTACACTCAAATGGGCAGCAATTATAATAAATTCTAAAATTAGATGTTAATAAGCAGCTGCCGTCTAGCAGTTGAGTGACAGTACATAACACACGCAAGAAACGCTGTGTTAAACAAGGTATCAGAGGGCATTGTAGTCGAATGCAAAACATACGTGGCCTCCGCTTTGTGCCGTGTGACTGAATTGAATCATTGTAAATATCACTGCAACAAAGACAAGGTGGGACACGACCGAGGAATTTGTCACATTAACCCTTTATAGCCTAGCGGTTAGCATAGGTACCGCTGGTTCTAATTATGAAAAATCTGCATTTTGTCGTGCATTTATATATTCAGTACCGTTCGTAAAATAAACAAATATGATTTCAATGTGCAGCTTTATCTGATTAGTCTTGCTAATGTACAGGATAACAAAACTTTTTCAGCCTGAATCTCTGTCGGTTACAGGGCACAATATTTGTGTTCTTCAAGGGATTCTTAGTTCGTTTATTTTAAGTTACTTGGACATTGCTTTCTTACCGTCATAGGAAAGGCGATTGGCGCAAGACGTGAGAAAGGACAAAAAGGAATGTTTTGACATACGACTGAAATAAACGCAAAGCTGTCAGATTTCCAGCTTATGTCCTTCCGGAATTTGAGTAACTGGCGCCACGTCCGAACGGCTTGATCGGTGTACAGAAAGCAGGTAGGGTAGAGATTTTGTGAGCTCCGTAACGCGAATATTCTGAACTTGCTTTCAAAAGAGATCTCCATTTTGCTTGAAGCAGATAATGAGAAGATTACACACGTACCGACGTTATCCTTTTAAAGCCTAGCAGTAACTTTACATACCACCAGGGTTAACATTAAAAAATTCTACGTGGTGCCCACATTCCGTTTATGTGTTTTGTACGGATCTCAGAACAAACAGCAACTTTTGCCTTATAAAACATTAAGAGACTGGTTTTTATAACCGAAGTGGAGAGTGTTTACAGCGCGGTACGCACTGAGTCCTTATATAAAACAGATACGCTTCGTCTTTAAAGGGTTATAGCATTCATGGAGTGTGGCTTTGTTGTTATCACGTAAAATGTGTAATCAAGGCAAGTGGGTATGGCCTTCAATAAAAACGGAGATTTGTGACACTCGAAAGGGTATTCTGTGTGTATTAATCAAATGGACGGGGCACAACAAACACCTAAAAACGGGTGCAAATAAATTGGCTATTCAGTTATAATTGTAAGCGTGATCGAAAGATATGAAAAGAGAATTTGGAGAATCTTAAATCAGAACCAAATAACAAACTCTGTCGTGAAAAAAGGTAATGATATCCAGTGTTCCAAGTACTTTGAACTTGCTATTTGCTTGGTTCGGAAAGTAGCTGACGTGCAAAGTTTAATGGAACACTGGCGTATACTGCATGTTGCTTCTGTGACATCTCGGAACTCAGTTTTTCTCAGTTAGTAATTCTACGCCTCAAACATTTAAAGAGAACCGCAGCCGTGAAGACTTGTCTGGACTGTACGCATGTTAATTGTTGAGTGTAAATGCAAGTTTGTTTAACGTCAGTTACGTATCTACTTTACAAGAAATTCAAATCATATTTTGTGGGTTTTTATTAAAGAAAAAGGAAGTTATTTTCTAATAATGTACTGTCACAATAACGCAGTGTCATATTAATGTAGGAATGCAGCCTTTCGTCTAAATATTTGTTGAAAAGTAGCAAACTTATGTTAAAAGGAAAACAAATTACGTGAAGATCGAGCTTGTTAGGCGGTGGTTGTAAGTTTCACATCTCCTGGAATGTGACATTCCGGCTGTGGGCCAATAGCCGTAAAAACCTTGAGTCCTCAAGGTTTGTAGGCTGCGACCATGTAGTGCGATTTTATGTGAGATAATGGATTTAGGTATGAAATAATACAATTGCAGGTGTATTCTATGTGCAGTATATAGTCCTGTTTTGCTCTGAGTGCAGACTTGGTTCTTATAACAAACTTATAAACATCAAGCAATGAAAATGCAGAGAGGCGTGAGAATCAAACCAAAATTTCGGATATTCTAAGAACAAAATATAATATAATACTGGGAATTAAAATTATCGGAGCCACATGTCATATGTATGATGTTCTAGCAAACTGAAATGTATCTTAGTGTTATCAAACTGTCTGTGATAGTATATATGAAGTATACACACGTCCACTAATTCAAAATCGAATGTTAGGCCCCTATCTGTTGTAACGTCACACAAGTTAACTGTATTTAAACCCAAGTTTTGGGTACACAATTGTACATATGTATTTACAAAATGAACTCTCTGATAAATACAACATTCACAACGACAAGAAAACCAAAAGACAAAAGCTGCTCTGGGTTGGCGCTTTCTTTTACACTTAAACTCCATTTATACTGTCCTCAACCAATTGTACATGGTCACGCACTATTAAATTAGTACACATTTCATATTTAAAGAATAAATTACCCGGTTTCTTAAATATTGTACAGCTAATTTTAATACATTACGGTAATTGTTAAAAAGATGATCTGTCCGACGTACGCACTTTGTCTATTAGTTGCATAGCAACAACTTTATCCAACAGCAAAATAGTTTTCTTTTACCTCCTGAAGCACTTGTTGAAAATTTCTTTTTAATTTTTACGTGCCAGCGAGGCAGTAAATTAATGTAATGCAATGCCACATGATGTTATGTGATCGTACATATACAGTCAAACCCGTTTATATCGACATCAGTTGATACGACACCCCGTCTGTAACGTCAGATATTCTGTCGTACCAATTAATTTCTCATTGTTAACCGCAACGTTACACTACTGGTTTATAACAACGCTCGCTTATAACGACACAATATTCAGTTCCATTCATGACGTTATAACCGAGTTCGACTGTTTCTATTATCCACGGGCTACCTCACTCACAGTGTTGTACTGTTCATAACGTTTGGAAAAACAAAGAGTAACTCGTCTCAGTTTTAAGAGCAAGAGACAAAACTGCATGTGTTTTGTCTTATTTTCTTAAGCAAGTTGTATTTTTATTTGAGGTTGCATCAAGGCTGTGTCTGGCCCTCAGGTGTTGTATTTCATGTAAACACAGGTCTCGTAGCGCGGCCTAAGGCGTAGGTCTGCGGCCAAACGCTTGCTGGGATCGTGGGTTCGAATCCCACCGGGGGCATGGATGTTTGTCTCTTGTACAGTGTTTGTGTTGTCAGGTAGAGGTCTCTGCGACGGGCCGATCCCTCGTCCAGAGGAGTCCTACCGACTGTGGTGTGTGTTTGAGTGTGATCAAGTGAAAATAAAAACCCTCTACACCTGCTGTGAACAAGTAGGTAGAAGAGGGAAGGACTGCGAAACGAAATGGGTCTCGTAACAACAAAAGTGTCGTTAAACCTCTGTGCATGTTTCAAAGTCCTTAGCCATGGTCTGTGATGTACGGAGTGATTGTACTGCATTGCATCGTGTCGTTCTCGTCACTTACAAGGGAATAACCACTGCAGATGTGTCTAATTAAAAACCTTTGTTATCACTGATGGTTTAGATTAGTTACCATCTGTGTGTGTTCATGTAGTGAAGAATTAAAAATCAATAACTACGAGCTGTATGCATCGCCAAGTGAAGTAGATTTAAAGTAATAATTAGGTTAACAGTGAAGAATCGGCCAGGTACAGACCTACTGATGATTTAAATGCATAATAAAGTGGTATTAAGGCATTTAAACATCGAGGAAAATGAAGCCATTTGTATGAGGGTTAAAACTGCGTGAGGAATTTTAAAATTCGAAGTAAGTTTTGAAAGACTTGGATTATCAGTTGGTTTGGAGCAGAGATTACATACGCCGACCAGTCTATTGTAAGGGCGTTTCGGGTTTACCGCTCTGTGTGGTACTGTTAAAATCGGAGAGAAAACGTTTGATTAAGATCTGCGCTCTTCTGGGGTGTTCCGCAGCGTCGAATGATAAGGGTCACCACACGACGCAGCGTAATATCGCAGGAGAGCGCAGATCTCATTAACTTCGCGGCGGAAGCTGAAGTCACGGATGTTTGATTCACTTTAAAATTAGCCTTTCGTAGTTCTGCTCTTTAATTAAACAGCAGTTAAAATGGGCGTTAAAATAAACAAAACTTTAGGCCGTGTGTCACATTTCCTCTGTTCCCTGGGTGTTTAGATGGAGAGAACTGAATTAAGGTACATCCTAAGTTAGTTCGCAGAATCATAAAACAGTGAACCGTTAAGACTGAATTTGTATGTAATTACAAATAGTATTATAAATACAGGATTTAGAGGTACACATATTACGAAGGTCTTAGAAAATTTGCTGTTGTAATATATGGCGAAAATAACCTCCAGAATCAAAACGATTTTAAATTTTACCGATGCTAGCCCACGTTTCACCTATCTTAATTTAATCCAGGCGTATATTTTGGGATTTTTTTTTTCATTTTATCATTAGGCAACTGCACTGCACATATGCTTAATTTACAGCGTGTCAGTCTGTCATGATAGAGTGCCTTAATATAGGCCTATTAGCACACGATAATTTCAGTTTTTAATCTACTTATGAAATAGGGTATAACGGGTTCTTGTGGAATTTTTGTATCGTAACTTTTATGAAGGTATTTAAATATGTGCTTCCTGCTGCAGTGTTGTGTTTAATTTAAAATGGATCCTTGAAATTCTTGTCTTTTGAGATACCTGTAATGGCGTTCAGTTCAGATTCATTAAATTCCGTTCTTGCAGAGTCCTGGGAGTGACACCACCAATCTGTAGTCACACAACTTGTATTAAAGTCACAGAAGCACAGTAATGACTTTTAACTAGGCATTCAACATTGTGTTTCCTGCGCTGTAGACTTTCCAGGCGTATGTGGAATTAATGACACGTTATTACAAATCCAATTACTTTGTTGCGATAAATGTGGTAATTATTGGGTTGTACGTGACCATTTTAATTACAGTAGGGGTGTACTGTTCATAGCACCGCTGCATACTGTTGTGACCAGACTAGACGCCGTCACCGTGTCAGAAGGGGCACCACCAGGTACTTTCCGCTTCAGTTTCATTCTTCTAGAGATCTTGAAAAGTCTTTCGTAGCAAACAAAGAGATTCTAAAGTCTAGGTTTTATTTTACAGAGCCTCTAAGCATTTGTTAAAAACAGGACAAAAATCACAGACGTCAATTAACCAAAATCCATATAGGCATACCAACGCAACATGCAGGAGAGGTAATTTTGGTTCATATACGTAGTGCATTAAGAACTTAATACTTATATCATTTGTCTGACACCACCGCCAAAGCAGGTAAACCCTTATCGTCAGACACCATTACACTAGTTCCAGAGGACTTCTTCTTAAGTATCCCGAGGTCCTGCACGTTCTCTAGGAAGGACTTGTGAGCTGTGAGTATCTTTGTCGATTCTACGTCCTTTTTTAGTTCCTCCATATCACGCTTAAGTTTAGCGCGCCT
Organism: Coptotermes formosanus; assembly: GCA_013340265.1. Classification (NCBI taxonomy): domain Eukaryota; kingdom Metazoa; phylum Arthropoda; class Insecta; order Blattodea; family Rhinotermitidae; genus Coptotermes; species Coptotermes formosanus. Next base: position 317,933 of record BLKM01000173.1, on the reverse strand, counting down.
GTTCTGGAACCACGTGATGACCTGTGCGTTGCTCAGACCCAGCTGACCCGCGATTTCGTCCCGGTCTGCGGGCGACAGATATTTCTGATATAGAAAGCGCTTCTCTAGTTCGAAGATCTGGTGGTTGGTAAATGCCGTCCGCGACTTCCTTTTCTTCTTGGCTTGCTGGCGGTTGTTGAAGAGGTTCAGGTGGTTTGTCTGTCCATCTGTAACACACATGATTGCGAGTGCTTAACACAACAAAACACAATGGACTTAAAAATAGAGTCTGTAAGGAAGTGATCTTGGTGCAACTTTGTGAAGGTGGGATTACTCTTGTGACAGGAGTAAGGAATGTTAAGGCCTTACAGCAGCAGGAAAATGTAGGAGACTATGTGTGTCTTCGTTAGTGACTGGGGTGCAACGAAATCAAGAATATAAACGAAATATTCATTTTAATGCGAACTTTCTATACGTATACCTTACGTATAACTTACGGTAGCTACACTTTTGGGTGTGCCGGGATAGCGTAAGTCGGTAGAGCGACAAAGCTGTGGGCTAGAGGATATGGAGTCCCGAAACAGACAAATTTTTCTGTCATCTGAAATGTCCGGACCGGTTTTGGAGGCAACCCAGCTTCCGGTTCAGTGTGTATCGGGGTTGTTTTTTCTCTGGGGGTAAAGCGGCCGGGGAGTGATATTGACTACTCACGTTCATCTAGGACCGAGGTTAAGAATGACTGGAACTATACCTCTACTCCGCTGTGTATGCCTTCATGGCGTGCACAGCGACAGCTGTACTTTTTGGTCTTTATACTGTCAAAACAATGGGGACAAGGTCTGGCTTCTTCAGGAAACAAAATGAACGGCATATGATAACGTGGATTTGATAATGTCTATTCCTTTCCAGTCTTTTGTAATTTTGTTTTAATACAGGCATCAAAGTGTTGTGATTAATTATTTGATTTGTTGAACAGAGGCACGCACACGCACGCACGCACACACACAGACACTAAAATTAGCTTCGCTGCTATAGTGCGTGGTGTTACGTCACCAAAGCTAAAACAAACGGTAAATTCTACGAACGGTATAAATATCAGCTATGGGCTGTTATTGTCGGCGTCGTGTCCAATCTGTGTAGCCCTGGACGTGACCTGCTGGGGGTACTTGATACACATGACGCACTGCTATGTTTGACACGTTAATTACACGTTGTATTCTGTGCGTTTCGTGACGCTAGCAGCGCGATTCCAGCAGTTCTGTACTAACACGGTATATCACCTCGTACTTCAGTATGTAATGTACAAAGCTGAAAATAAATATCGTTTTATCAAAATATCTAAAAGTGGCAGTCATTATTAAAAGGTGTAACACAAATTGCACCACTTTCAGCGAAGTGTAGAGTCCTAAACTACAATTCTTTTTGTAACTGGTATAGCTTGGATGAATAAACTACAACATCTGCATGGACGTTTTACTTGTGTTTTTAAAGTCATCTGTTTTAATTCCTGCTGACGGCCCACAGGACCGAAAAATGTAACATTCACTGACGAAGCTAATACAGTTAGTTTCGGTTGACCGTGATATATATGTCCATATTGATATGTGACAGCTTGACGGGGTGAATACCAAAAAAGAACTGTAACCAACCCCGAAATTTTTGTTTACACTGATTAAGTGGTAGTTGCTGACATTTAAAAAAAATATTTTTTGATTTAATTACAGTCTGTGTACATTACTTATTTCTTTTGAGGCTGATATGTAGGTATGTGTATATATGTACACATCAGCCTCAAGTGTAATATGTATATATGTGTGTGTGTATATATATATATATATATATATACCGTTATATTCGAACCCGGTTTAAAGATGTCGTTTTATGCGCGACACCTCGCGTATAGCATCCCATATTCTGTGGTACTAATTAATTTGTCGCTGTTAACCAAAACATCATAATATCCGGTTATAAGAACACTCGTTCATAACGACACAAAATACTCAGTCCCTTTAATGACGTTATAACCGAGTTCGACTGTATATATAGGTTATATAAGCTACATTTCCTCATATCCATTAGAAAGACCAGTCGGTTAATGTATAAGAAAATATTTGTTTATTGCAGAAATCAACTAAGAATTCACTCTATGGGTAAAATACAGAATTCCTTAACAATAAACCTGATGGTAAAAATAGAAACCACCAAGCTTCACGACGTTTGCTTCATATTAGGGCTACTCATCAGCATAAGCAGAGTGGTAATACGCAACCTCAGACCAGTTCTTAACCTTTTAAAGCCTACTGGTTACTTAATGCACCAACAGTTTCAACTTTCAAAAACTGTACGTTCTGCCCACACTGTATTTATGTGTTTTGTATTTATCTCAGAACAAGCAGTGACTTTTGCCCTATATAACATAAACTGATTGGTTCTTATAACCGAGATGAAAAGTGTTTACTGCGCGGTAGGAACTGGGTCTTTAAATAAAACAGTTTACGCTTCGTCTTTAAAAGGTTAATATACGAAAGGCTCATTATCTGTACATGCCGATCAGGTATGATTTTCTTAACGTTTTTGCCGTTGCAGATTTTAACTGCCACATATGAATCTGATGCGTCTGTAGTAACCACATCAGTAAGATTCTCGCGACTCACGTCCGAGGCGAACAGAATTAACAAAGTGCAGGCGTGTCTTCGTCGCAGAACAACTGTCGGTGTCCGGTGGAAGCTTCTAAACGAACACTTCGTGTTCCCAACAGGCCATTTCTCATCTGCGAATATTGTTTTTGTGCAGTGTTGTATTATGGATGTATATCACTTTACAGGATATCCTGAAATTGTGACTGACTGCGTATCAACGCCAGGTACACACAAAAACAAGTGGAATCTTCAACCGGAATTCACGGTGGAGGTCGCACGTAATTTTTATTTTTAAAATGGACAATTAGGAAAATGGAAAATAAATTCTGAAGCCGGTCGTTTCTGTTTAATGGAATTTTGTACTAGGTAGGTAAAAATGCAGGTATTGCCTTCGAGAAAACACATGTAACTGTTACAAATATAGATATTTTGATGGTGTTTTAGAAAATATTTTTTTATTTATTCTGGTACCAAATGAAATCCATTAAGGTACTGCGCGGGCGATGCGCTGAGTTAGTGAACGCAAACAAATTTACCACAGCTATATTCGGGGTGTGTAGAATTTATTTTTTTACCTGACCATAGAATTTCCCAGCACGTGACCGCGCGGTCTAAGGCATGTATTGACTTCTACCTTTTGAACTTTCAGATGCTTGGTTCACATCCAAATAGGGGCCTGGACGTATGAAATTTTTCTTCTGTGTTTTTATTTCTAATTTAAACTGTTCCCTGTGCGGTACAAACTGAATATTTATGCTTAATATAGGGTTAGCTCAATCTTCATTCCACGGCCCTAGTTTCGAGCTGCTACTGTCAGAATTCGAACTTCTTCATCTGCTTAATTTTTATACCACTCCTCCCAGAAGGACGACAGGGCGAAGCCTGCAGACCTTCTAACAAAGTGACATTCCTTCTTCCCCCGCATAAAAGTATCTCTCTCCACAACCTTGCTGTTCCCTTTCTTCTTTCTTTTTTCTTCCTTTCTGTTTCTTTAGTCTTAATTTGGAGAAGAGCTTCTCCGAGTACTGGGGTTTCTCTCTGTGAACGTCATTTTATCAATGCTACGTACTCGTCTTTATCTACATGCTGCCCTCGCCACAAGGACAACGGAAAGAAGTATGGAAGCCTTCAGAAAACATTGCTGTCTCGGAAATCTTGGATCGTTGGATAGGAAAGTACTTTCACTTTCTTCTATAGTCTTCACTGCAAGTATGTTCTTTCCCCATCTACAGCTGCGTAATTTTCTTATCGGGAGGACAAGATGGCGAAGTATAGAAACCTTGAAGCGAAGCAAAAATTTTTAGTATATCACCTTTACTTTGTAAAAGGGGACAACCAACAAAACATTAATATTACAGCGAAACAAAAATCAGATTTTTAAGAAAAGTTCCTCTTTATTGCAAATGAGTTATTTAATCTTTTAAAGCTTAGCGGTAACTTTACGTACGACCAGGTTTAATACTAAAAATTCTACGTGGTGCCCACATTGCGTTTATGTGTTTTGTACGGATCTCAGAACAAACAGCAACTTTTGCCTTATAAAACATTCAGAGACTGGTTTTTATAACCGAGGTGGAGAGTGTTTACAGCGCGGTGCGCACTGAGTCCTTATATAAAACAGATACGCTTCATCTTTAAAGGGTTAAGCTATCAAAATGTTATCATTGTAATTGGGGCGGGCAGATCCCTTGTCCAGAGGAGTCCTACAGAGAGAGAGAGAGAGAGAGAGAGAGAGAGTGTGTGTGTGTGTGTGTGTGTGTGTGTGTGTGTGTGTGTGTGTGTGTGAGACTGATTGTGATCAGGTGCAACAAAAACCATCTACACATACCGTAACAAGGCAGGAGGTGTCGGACCAAGAACGAAAGGAAGAAAGAATTTTCGTTACCAAGTCTACATTTCTTTCCTGTTTTGCCTATCAGAATTTTGCAGTGCGTGGGACATCGTTTAAGTTTTAAGTTCGATTAAGTTAAAATGAAAAAAGAAAAAGAATTTTCGAGGATTGTGTCTGATTCTATACAGTGGTTAGAAAACTGTTAGAAAGAAACGACCTTTTCACATTTGCCGTGAGTCTGGAAATGCCAACCTCTGCCTTGAAACTTCCATTCTAGATTTAAAAGCCAATAGATCTCGAGGGAAGAAAGTAACCAGGCGGCCAGCCAGCACCACGGATACAATGAAAGGGAAGCCGACAACTGCTATTAGTCACACCTGACAGATGAACGAGAGTGACTACCGTCGGGGGCAAAACTTAAACCCCAGCGGCATTAATCGGTATCAGACACTACACGAACGGCACTGTAAAACATTTTCAACACGTTTCGTTTACAATGGCACTGACTGGGTCTTTCTGTTTGATTAGCGGACCTTATAGACAGAAAAATAGGAAGGATTACACAATAAAAATGATGATGATGATGATGATGCGAGCAACAGTATCATCAGCTGTAACAACAGCAGCAACAGCATTAATAATGGAGACGACGGCCAAGTAAGGTAAAGTTCCAGCAGTACTTCATTTAGTAACATTCTCTTGTTTCTTCTTCTTTTCTTCTTCTTGTTCTTCTTCTGCTTATGCTTCTTCTTCTTCTTCTTCTTCTTCTGCTTATGCTTCTTCTTCTTCTTCTGCTTCTTCTTCTTCTGCTTATGCTTCTTCTTCTTCTTCTGCTTATGCTTCTTCTTCTTCTTCTTCTTCTGCTTATGCTTCTTCTTCTTCTGCTTCTTCTTCTTCTGCTTATGCTTCTTCTTCTTCTGCTTCTTCTTCTTCTGCTTATGCTTCTTCTTCTTCTTCTTCTTCTTCTTCTTCTTCTTCTTCTTCCATGGCGTAACAACCTAGCGGGCCAGGGCCTCCTCACCGTCCAGGTTACACGATCACACTCAGACTCACCACACTCGGTAGGACTCCTCTGGACGAGTGATCAGCCCGAAGCAGAGACGTCTACCTCACCACATACAACACTCACGAGAGACAGAAATCTATGCCTCCGGAGGGATTCGAACCCGCAGTCCCAACAAGCAAGCGGTCGCAGACCCACACCTTACACTGCGCGGCCACTGGGATCGGCTTTCAGTCACACTAATGCTCCGCAGGTCTCTCTATTAGTATCCGTAATCTCTTCGCTAGACGGAGGTGAGTGGTTAGCATCGTGTTCTGGTTGGTTCATTTCCAGTTGAAGGAGTTCGTATTACTTGCTGGGTAACAGCCTGACTAAGCTTCCGGGTCATTCTCAATATGTGGGGAAGAGAAAATTCTTGTCCCTGCGAGTAATCGAACCGTGGTCTTCTGCAGCATAAATACTGTATATGGGCTACAGACTGATTTATCCCAGCTCAGCAGTAGTATACCTAGCAGCAGTAGTATACCTAGCAGCGGTAGTATACCTAGCAGCAGTAGTATACCTAGCAGCAGTAGTATACCTAGCAGCGGTAGTATACCTAGCAGCGGTAGTATACCTAGCAGCGGTAGTATACCTAGTATCGGTAGTACACCTAGCAGCAGTAGTATACCTGGCAGCGGTAGCATACCTAGCAGCAGTAGTATACCTAGCAGCGGTAGTATACCTAGCAGCAGTAGTATACCTAGCAGCGGTAGTATACCTAGCAGCAGTAGTATACCTAGCAGCAGTAGTATACCTAGCAGCGGTAGTATACTTAGCAGTAGTAGTAGTCGTAGTAGTGGTAGCAGTAGCAATTACTCGTTGTTGCAACAAGGTAAGCACTGTACGTATAACGTAATCTGAAGGCGCGTTGGAGTAATCACTCTTGCCGTGGAAAAGCGATTAATATTACATGTTCTCAGTGTGTCTGCAGCCTTAGTTATCCAGAATGAAAAGCGCATGCGCGGTATTGTATTGTCATGTGTGAGATTTGAGCGCTGCACTGGCTGAAAGCTTTTGGAAAACACTGCACCAGGCAAGCAGTACCAGACGGCAGGTTTTGTGTTTCGAACAAAGGCACGTTTGTATTTTCCTGCTGTATTATCAACAAAGCTTAGAAGTCACTGAGATACACAAACAGTAGGCCTATCGCAGGGCAGATTTTGTGTTTTAAAAGAAAATACTTTTGTACTTCCTTGGGGTATTATGTACAAAATTTGTTATAGGCTATATGTAGGTCCTGTAGTTTAAGCCAGTGAAGGCAGGGATGATAGTAGCGTCTTTAATTGCAATACTTTGTCTCTATAAACTATCTGATTTTTTGTTTATAATTGTTAGTTCTTTGAAAGACATTTTATTAAGCAACCTCCATATAGCCGATCCCAGTGGCCGCGCGGTCTAAGGCGTAGGTCTGTGGCCGAGCGCTTGCTGGGATCGTGGGTTCAAATCCCACCGGGGGCATGGATGTTTGTCTCTTGTGAGTGTCTGTGTTGTCAGGTAGAGGTCTCTGCGACGAGCCGATCCCTCGTCCAGAGGAGTCCTACCGACTGTGGTGTGTGTCTGAGTGTGATCAAGTGAAAATAAACAACCTCGACACCTACTGTGAGTAGGTAGAAGAGGGAAGGACTACGAAACGAAGCAAATAATTGAAAGGCTAGGTAATTAATAATAACATCCGGAGACTTACGAAGGTCAGCGGTGTGGTTAGATGCAGAACGCGTTTAGGAGGACAGAGAAGCCAAGAATATTCGACACGCCTGTACCTGGTCGGAGATCAGAAAATTGTTCTTTGCTCGTAGGAAAGTAGAAGGCTGGACACGAGGACTCAGTGCTAGTGAAGGTTAATTGATACTACGAGACAATATATTTGTAATTTATTTAAAATGTATTTAAATATATATTAGTAACTTAAGACTAGAAGAATATATCACCGTATAGTAGAAACATTTCCCCCCCCCCCCTTTTTTTTAATGCCCCAGCAGCCCCTAGTGGGCCACGGCGTCCTCTTTGTCGAGGCTCCGTGCTCACACTCAGGCACACCACACACTAGTTTCGCCATCTCTTCCTTTTCTGACTGTAAAAAAGGGAGATAATATTCTGAGAAATTCTGATACAGTGTAAGGTTAGTAATGGCGCGTTTACTGAAGGCTTATGCAAAAGGACAAAGAACTTAGTACAAGAGAAAATGTTCACGCGTCCTTTCTTACACTGTAGTAGTGTCATTAAATACGGTTACGGGTCTAGCTGCTGGGGTCACAGAACGCAACGAATTAAATGTCTCCGTCTTCACGAGGTTTCGTCGCTAGGGCAATGACAAACTTCTGTACACTCATAATTAACCCTTTAAAGACGAAGCATATCTGTTTTATATAAGGACTCAGTGCGTACCGCGCTGTAAACACTCTCCACTTCGGTTATAAAAACCAGTCTCTTAATGTTTTATAAGGCAAAAGTTGCTGTTTGTTCTGAGATCCGTAAAAACACATAAACGCAATGTGGGCACCACGTAGAATTTTTTAATGTTAAACCTGGTGGTATGTGAAGTTACCGCTAGGCTTTAAAAGGTTAATGTCCTTGCGATCTTGGTGTCCTCTGGTGTCCATTTGTTATTTACAATATTACAATACATTTTCTTTTTGATTCCTACGCCTTGCTCGTCACTTGTGGCAAATTTGGCTCTAAAACCCGTACCTTTCCTAAAAGTACAAGTGTACAGGTATTGTTAACAATACTGCTCAAGCGTGGAAAATTTTACTATTCCGTGCGTGTTTTTATTTTAATTTGATTTCGAAGAAAAAGGCAGTACTTAATTCTGAGACATAATGTTAAGTATTTTGTCAAATTTAAAGAAAGTGCTATTAGATATCACCCCAACTTTGTACACTGTATTCTCTGCTTTCACTAATGTGGGGTACGCGGTGGCGCTGCAACTCAGAAGGTCGCGGGTTCGATTCCCGAGGGTCTCACTGGAATTTTTCATTGACTTAATCCTTCCGGCCGCACTATGGCCCTGGGGCCGACTAAGCCTCCAGCGGAAATGATTACCAGGGATATTTCCTGGGGAGTAAAGAGGGCCGATGCGTAGGGCCGACAACCGTACCGCCTTTATGTGCCGATTGTCTTGAAATTTGGGACCGTCAATCAACCTCCTGAAATCCTCAGGGCCTCTCCAGGCCTGTACAGGGATTGCTTTATCTTCTTGTACTTTCAATAATCTGCATATGTCTTGCATGTGACGTTCTGAATTAATGTTTCATAGCAAAAATGCGAAGTTTTTGCCAATAGCACATCTGATTCTCAATTCATAAAATCTTAGTTGAAATACGGATTTTTAGGCAAGTTCTAAAGAGAAAATATGACACAGATTTTTCTGTATGATCAAGGAAATCAGTATCCAGTTACATTTGAAGCAGCATTTAATTTTAACTTCGCAGCAATACTCATAATTTCCGTTCTGTTGTAATTTGTCGCTGTTGCCTCTAAATTTGTTCACAGTCATTTGTACAGTCCAGAAGTCTTTTACTTTTTGTTATACGTCACCAAATTGTGGCAAATTATGAAAGTAGCACGTCTTTCAAAAGTTTTTAACGACGGTATTCTGAAGCACGAAACAAGTTTTTAGGACTCATCTTTCATGTCAAATAAGAGTGAAGCGGAGAGAATTTACAAGAACTGTTGTCTGTTTTTGTTTAAAAATTGTTATAATGAAAGACGAGCAAATAGTATAAAGTACCGCGAGTGTACAAGGCTTTTTAACGACAAATAAAACAAGGAAAAACAGAAATAAACAGCATAAACAAAGTACCGGATGCTTTAAAAGAAAAGCCGAGGAAGAAAACATGAAAGTTCGAAGGAAGAGAGGGGAAGCAGGTAGGCAATTAAAGTTTTTATACTGCAGAATCCCACTGGCGTTGTTGCTGCTACTGTATATTTTACATCAGATATAATGCAAATTTAATCGATCATATAATTATGCCAGAGCACAAAAACTGTCCATGAAGAGGCTTTTTGTTGCCATTAGAGTATCATAACAAATAAGAGAAGCTGGAGCCCGGAATACCGCTGACTCTTTGTAGCATTTGCCTTTCCTTTGGAGAGCCGATAATCATTAAGCTGATTAATAAGTTGACCGTACATCATTGAATGCCAAATATCATTATTATATCTGCAAGTGCGCACCATTTTTTTGCTATTTGGTGCCAGACGAATCCGGTCCATACCTTTGTTTGTTATCGTAGAGTATTTCACGAAAATGAGATGGCTTTCGTGATGCTGATATTCATGTACTGAATTAGGCGTAGGCGTACGTTCAATCAGTGCATCAACCAACTTACACACTTAATAAAATACAATCAGAAGGAAGTATAAAACTCCTACATGTTTCGGCATCAGTGTGCCATCATCAGGGAGTTATTCAGAACGAAGTAATATAAGGCCAACAGCTAATCCATGTATTGTGTGTCCCTCCGTAACCTTTTAAAGCCTAGCGGTAACTTTACGTACCACCAGGTTTAACATTAAAAAATTCTACGTGGTGCCCACATTGCGTTTATGTGTTTTGTACGGATCTCAGAACAAACAGCAACTTTTGCCTTATAAAACATTAAGAGACTGGTTTTTATAACCGAAGTGGAGAGTGTTTACAGCGCGGTACGCACTGAGTCCTTATATAAAACAGATACGCTTCGTCTTTAAAGGGTTAAGTGATTACAATATTAAAATTCTAAAATGTACAGAGTTAATAAACGTATAATTACAATGTTGTGAATTTAAATTTTTTCAAAGTGAGGGAGAAAAAATATTTACACTCACAACATTTTAATTTTATGATTATTAACTTTGTATATTTTAGAAATTTTAATATTTTAAACATATAAAAGGGAGGCACAGTGCTGCTGGCCTTGTTACTCCTTTAACTCCCTGATGATGGCACCCCGGTGCCGAAACATGTTGGAGTTTTATAATTGCTTCTGGTTATATTTTATTAAGTGCATATATTTGTTTACGTATTGATTGTAAGAATATGCATGGTGTGAATAACACCAAAAAATTAGGCATATGTTATTTACAAGTGGCCATGAACGTAGTTACCTACCTGGGCCTAAGCCTAATGCGAAGTAGAAAAGAATGTTAAGTCTGCAGACACACAGAGCAGAGCTGCTTTGGCTCTTGTTTTTAAAGGCAGAGGCCAAAAGTACTGCAGCAGAAGTATGTTAGTTTACAACCACACTGCGGGTGTGACGTGTAGCCCTCATCCAGACTCAGGTGTTGATTATTTTTCCGAAAAGAGGGAACATTATTTAATGTGTGCGCATCTCATGAACGAAATTAGGCAATAAATGGAAGGTAATATCATTTGTGTAAAAACAGGTAAGAAACTAGGAAAAAAGAGCCTGTATCAGACAGGGTTCCCACTCGATGGGGTACCTGTGTTTAATAACCTCGCGTTTGAAACAATTGACATATCATGTAGCCAATGAACGCGCTGCGCGCCATTGCCACCTCAGCGTGTAGTTGCCTTGGCAACGCTGGACGAAGCTTATTGGTTGCTCACCACTACAGCGACACGCCTCGAAAGTCATTTCGTATTATAGCTGTAATAATTAGGTTTGTAACAAGTGTCAAGCAGTGTGTGCGGGGTCGATTGTGGAACTGTCGTTTAGCGCACACATGTCTGCGAGAAGGCTTAGTGCGTGTACGCAGTACTACTTGGATATCGAGATGGATAGTTTTATATGAAACTGGGCATAGGCTTCTGGTGTTTCCAAAGGGTTGCTCCATACGTTTAGGCTATTTGCAATCTGGTGCTCTTCCTACGCTGCCGTGTTCTTGTAACAAAAGGCGGCGTGGTGCGTACTCATATCGTGCCCGCGTTTGTACTAATGTTTGCAACCAGGGCTGTGGAGTCGGAGTCGGAAGGAATTTTAGGTGGAGTTGGAGTCGGAAGGAATTTTAGGTGGAGTCGTAGTCGGAAGGAATTTTAGGTGGAGTCGTAGTCGGAAATTGCCTGAGGAATGGAAGGAGTCGGTCATTGTGCCTATTTATAAAAAGGGTGATAAGACAGATTGCAATAACTATCGAGGCATATCACTTTTGCCGACTACGTACAAAATTCTATCCAACATCCTTTTGTCAAGGTTAACTCCATATGCAGAGGAAATTATTGGGGATCATCAGTGTGGATTTCGACGTAACAGGTCAACCACTGATCATATATTCAGCATTCGTCAAATACTTGAGAAAAAATGGGAATACAATGAGGCAGTTCATCAGCTATTTATAGACTTCAAGAAAGCCTATGATTCAGTTAGGCGGGAGGTCTTGTATAATATTCTCATTGAGTTCGGTATCCCCATTAAACTAGTAAGGTTAATAAAAATGTGCCTAAGTGAAACATATAGCAGAGTTCGGGTAGGCAAACATCTGTCTGACACGTTCCCTATTAAGAATGGCTTGAAACAAGGGGATGCTCTGTCGCCATTGCTTTTCAACTTTGCTTTAGAATATGCCATTAGGAGGGTTCAGGCAAACCAGGAGGGCTTGAAATTGAATGGTACACATCAGCTTCTGGTTTATGCTGATGATGTTAATATATTGGGCGGAAGCGTACATAGCATAAAGAAAAATGCAGGAGATTTAATTATTGCTAGTAAGGAGATTGGTCTAGAAGTAAATGCTGAGAAAACTAAGTACATGGTCATGTCTCGAAATCAGAATGCAGGACACAATCACAACATAAATATAGATAATAAATCCTTTGAAAGGGTGGAAGAATTCAAATATTTGGGAGCAACCCTAACGAATCGAAACTCCATTCATGAAGAAATTAAGAGCAGATTGAAGTCGGGGAATGCTTGCTATCATTCGGTGCAGAATCTTTTGTCCTCCAGGTTGCTATCCAAAAACACAAAGATTAGGGTATACAGAACTATAATTTTACCTGTTGTTCTGTATGGATGCGAAACTTGGTCTCTCACACTGAGGGAGGAACAAAGACTGAGGGTGTTCGAGAATAGGGTGCTGAGGAGGATATTTGGGCCTAAGAGGGACGAGGCGACAGGGGAGTGGAGAAGACTACATAACGAGGAACTTAATGACCTGTACTCATCACCAAATATTATTCGGGTAATCAAATCGAGAAGACTGAGATGGGCGGGGCATGTGGCACGTATGGGGGAGGAGAGAGGTGCATACCGGATTTTGGTGGGGAGACCCGAGGGAAGGCGACCACTTGGGAGACCCAGGCGTAGATGGGAGGATAATATTAAGATGGACATTCGGGAAGTGGGATGGGAGGACATGAACTGGATTGATCTGGCTCAGGATAGGGACAGGTGGCGGGCTCTTGTGAATGCGGTAATGAACCTTCGGGTTCCATAAAATGCGGGGAATTTCTTGACTAGCTGATAAACTGTTAGCTTCTCAAGAAGGCCTCTGCTCCATGGAGTTAGTTAGTTAGTTAGTTAGTTAGTCGTAGTCGGAATGAATTTTAGGTGGAGTCGGAGTCGGAAGGAATTTTAGGTGGAGTCGTAGTCGGAAGGAATTTTAGGTGGAGTCGTAGTCGGAAGGAATTTTAGGTGGAGTCGTAGTCGGAATGAATTTTAGGTGGAGTCGGAGTCGGAATGAATTTTAGGTGGAGTCGTAGTCGGAAGGAATTTTAGGTGGAGTCGTAGTCGGAATGAATTTTAGGTGGAGTCGGAGTCGGAAGGAATTTTAGGTGGAGTCGGAGTCGGAAGGAATTTTAGGTGGAGTCAGAATCGGAAGGAATTTTAGGTGGAGTCGGAGTCGGAAGGAATTTTTAGATGAAGTCGGAGTCATAGTCGTTGTCGGTAAAAATGTACCGACTCCGACTCCGACCTCAGTCCAAAATCTTAACTAGATACTCCAACTCCAGAGCCCTGATACCTACAGTAACCATTAGGCTTATACTTAAATATAGGTTATAAGTCAAAAAAGTAGCCTGATGATTCACGTGGTGGTGATGAAATGTCTTATAGGTTTACCATTATTAATGCATATTGAGCTTTTATGAAGGAGTCGGGGTCGTAGCTTTAAAAATCGAGGAGTCGGAGTCGGAGGTTTGGGGTACCGACTCCACAGCCTTGTTTGCAACAATTAACGCATCTTCATTACTAGGATATGAACAATATGCTATTGCAAGCCATCTGAAATAAATTCTGACTTCCTTTTAATTAAACAGTGAAGGTAAATTGCACCTTATAACATGCCGTGAGACGATCCCAAGGGCCGTGAGCCGATCCCAAGGGCCGTGAGCCGATCCCAAGGGCCGTGAGACGATCCCAAGGGCCGTGAGCCGATCCCAAGGGCCGCGCCGTCTATGGCGTGGGTCCTCGGCCACTCCCTTGCTGGGACTGCGGGTTCGAATCCCGCCGCGGACATGGATGTCTGTCTGTTGTGTGTGTGGTGTGTTGTTAGGTAGAGGTCTCTGCCTCGAGCTGATCACTCGTCCAGAGGAGCCCTGCTGAGCGTGGTGTGTCTGAGAGTGATGGTAAAGCCTCGATAATGAGGTGGCTTAGACCTGAGTTGGACTGCTGCACCATTAAAATAAAACGCTGTGCAGTTGCAGAGGGTGATAAGAGTTATAGCGCCACTCTGTCATAATCTCGGCGCTAGATGGGGGTGGGCGTTGGAGGCCAAGCTCCGGCCACTTTACCTCTGGTGGGCGCTAGAACCCGTATGGACGGCTTTTGGCGAATACAGAATGCCTTTCGCTCACCGGAGATCGAAACCCGGACCGTCCTGCCCGGGCCGAGTAGCTAAACCAACGACTGTGCAAACTTCTGAAGTGGTATCACCATTAGCGTCTTACAGTACAGTGTTATTCTTTAAACGTGGCCGATCCCCTTGACCGCGCAGTCTAAGGCGTAAGTCTACGGCCGAGCGCTTGCTGGAATCGTGGGTTCGAATCCCACCGGGGGCATGGATGTTTGTCCCTTGTACAGTGTTTGTGTTGTCAGGTAGAGGTCTGTGCGACGGGCCGATCCCTCGCCCAGAGGAGTCCTACCGACTGTGTTGTGTGTCTGAGTGTGATCAGGTGCAAATAAACAACCTCGACACCTACTGTGAAGAAGTAGGTTAAAGGGGTAAGGACTAAGAAAAGGAATTCTTTAAATACGTAACGTTCGTTCCGAGGAGGCCTTTGTCTGGTTTGTGAAATAGTGTGGATTTGAGATGCCCGCTTAAGTGTAATTGTTACGTTCAGTTTTATGGTGTAGGACTTCTTTGCGTGGAGAATATATGGCCCAGTTTGTGTATTTTCAGATGATAGTATTTTCCACGACAATACATACGGCGTAAACTTGTGGATTTGATGTGAAAACGGTGGCGGAAATTTCGTAAATATTTTCTGTCTCTTGAAGTTGCTCTGTAAGCATTGCATCCTTGTTACGTATATACGCGAATATAAGACCCATGTGAAACCACTGTCAAATATTTATATGATTTGATACTTTGGTTGTTTGTGTTGACACTGCAATGCTTGTTCTAATATTTTGCAGTACGCTACACTGAGGTATTAAAATCTACAGGGCGTTGACAATGAGCCAGTGAATGCAAATAGGTCTGTCTAAGGGGTCCACCGTGGGCCGGGATAGCGTAGTCGGTATAGCTGCTCGCTACGGGCTGGACGGCCCAGGGATCGAATCCCAGTGAGGGAAATTTTTTCCGTACGCGTCCAGACTGACTGTGGGACCCAGCCAGCTTCCTGTGTAATGGGTACCGGGTCACTCCGGGGGGTCTAGCGGCCGGGGTGTGGCGCTGACTACCCACACCAGTCTACTGCTAAGGTTAAAGAAAGAGTAGAACTATACCTGTACTCCCCATCTGGGCCGTCGTGGCCTGTTCTAGGATACAGTTTTTTAAGGGGCCCACAAGATAGCTATTTTCCTTGCCTGAAGAAGGAATCAGAGCCTGCTTTCGAAACACAGTTCTTCCTTAAGATATTAGATGACGGACGAAGTCCGAAGGAGAAGAATGTGTCAGTGAATACACTAAGGTATATCTCCTGCCGTCTTACGGACACCTCTTGTACATACTTTGTGTATTTCGCTCTTGGGTCATAGGAGAACGTTGTCCCACTGTGTAGGTTTGGCAACATAATTCCGAGGTTCAATACCTAAGTTTGTATCTGGTGATGACTCTCACAGAACATACACGTTTGTGAGACATTTTAAATTAATTTCTAGTATAATGTAAGTCATACAGCAAGCGGCTTAATCGTCTTAAAATCATTCCAGATGTTCTTTTTTTTAATTTTCATGTGTAAAGGGGCACTACTCAAATGAAATAGAAGCAATGAGTGACTTCAGCGCGCTATAAACTGGTCTTAGGTAAGAAGCGCGGTGCTTAAAGCTAATGCAATTGAATATGGACAGGGAGTTTGAAATTAGGATCACTTGCTTCAGAGCCAAAAACTTAATTTCGAAAATTTTAGCATTTTGGCAAATGTTTAAACTCGCGTTAAGCCTTATCTGGAGGTGGCCCCAGTCCACCTCTGTCATGAGCAGTTGTATGCAGTCGTGTAATTTGGTAAATGAGACTCGAAAGTCGGTACGTACATGAAAATCTCTTCTTTCATTAATCAAAATAGAGTGTTCATTAATAATAATAATTTCCGCCCCTGGCGCGACAGCCCCTATTGGGCCAGGGCCTCCTCATTGTCGATGATTCACGATCACACTCAGACACAACACACTCGGTAGGACTCCTCTGGACGAGGGATCGGCTCGAGCCACAGACCTCTACCTGACAACAAACAAAACTCACAAGAGACAGACAGCCATGCCTCCGGCGGGAATCGAACCCGCAATCCCAGCAAGCAAGCAGCCGCAGACCCACGCATTAGACCGCGCTGCCACTGGGATCGGCATAATAGTAGTAATAATAGTGAAAACTCAGAAATTCGTGAAGACCCGTGTTATTTAGACGTGTATCCATACACGTCGACAAAAGTCGGACTGAAATTTTCGAGTGCTGTTTTGTATCCGCGAGCAGCTAATTGCCCACAGGTGTTCTAGTGATTCCTGACACCTGGACGATTTTCATGCGAAAACAAGGAAACGTCTTTGTTTTAGCACAACGCTGCATACTTCAGTTCAATAATCGACTGATACAGACTTTGGAAACAGAACGTAAAGGAAGAAGTTTGCACGTGCAGTCGTTCGCGCATTACAGAATTTATGTTATTCTTAAACGGTAACCCGTAACACCAGCGATAAGCGCGCTATGCTGTTCGTGATTTCAGACTTCCGCCGCGATGTTGATGATATTTGCGCTCTTCTGTGATATTACGCAGCGTTGAGTGGTAACTCTGTACCGACGTTTCGGGACAACGTGTCAGTCCCACACTTCAAGTGCCAAGAAGTCCAACTTCTTGGCACTTGAAGATGGGCCCCATAGGTTGTCCCTAAACGTCGGTACAGAGTTACCACTCAACGCTGCGTATTATCACAGAAGAGTGCAGACACAATCTGTATTTCGACTCAAGCCTGAAAGCGAGCAACGCTTGTATTGTGTGGCGGTGGAATAAGTCTGACGTATGATACAGCACACTGGAGTCGAAACCTAATTCGCTCATATGGTTACACGGGTAATCATTTGTCAGGACACCCTAGAGAGATGAAGATACATGTCTTTTGGGATGTTACGCTGTGTAGACCGTTAAACAGTTATCGACGTTTCGAAGGAATGTAATGTCTTCAACCTCTGTGTCACGTATCCAGAATTCCTTTCTTTCGGACTGCATGTTCCTGAAGTTGACGGCATCACATTTCTTCGAAACATCGGTAACTATTTACCATTCGACACGGCCTAATATCCTTTAAGTCTTATCCATTTACCATCACCACTGTGAGAACTTAAAATCTCACAGCTTGTGAGTAGACCCTGCAGTCCCGTCTCTTCATTTCTGTCAGTAGGCCTAATTACACTTTTTTTAATAGTAAATTTGGCCATCCCGTTGTGCGCAGTGGTAATGTAATAAGGGAAAATACAGCTATGATCACAGCATCAGTTCACTGTGTATACTTAAGATGTAAAATGCACACACTACAAGTTTCGGCCTTGCTTAGGCCATCTTCGTGTGTGAGTAATAGTGGTAATAACAGGAATCATTTAATACAAGTATAATTTAAATTCTGTCGCGTGACATCTCACCGATGTCATAATTTAAAATATAATATCGTAAGTCAATATATCTTATTTCATGTCAGTATAAAGGTTAAAATGATACAGTGTTATGCATGTTTAAGCAGGATGTGGTTAAAATTACATTAACTCTTTAAAGACGAAGCTTATCTGTTTTATGTAAGGACTCAGCGCGTACCGCGCTGTAAACACTCTCCACTTCGGTTATAAAAACCGATCCCTTAATGTTTTATTAGGCAAAAGTTGCTGTTTGTTCTGAGATCCGTACAAAACACATAAACGCAATGTGGGCACCACGTAGAATTTTTTAATGTTAAACCTGGTCGTATGTAAAGTTACCGCTAGGCTTTAAAAGGTTAATAATAAAATATTGATAAAGTGTAAGTTGGAATTATGGCAGGAGGTCCTTATGTAGAAAAGATGAGCTACATGTGTTGACTGTATTGCTGATGTAGACAGTAGCGGTCTTGCAGTTTTTACATACAGTACATAAAACCAAATAACTGCAAGATCGCTACTGTCTACATCAGCAATACAGTCAACAAATGTAGCTCATCTTTTCTACATAAGGACCTCCTTCCATACTTCCAACTTACATATTATTAATGTTTTATTATTAATGTAATTTTAACCACATCCTGTTTAACCCTTTAAAGACGGAACGTATCTGTTTTATATAAGGACTCAGTGCGTACCGCGCTGTGAACACTCTCCACTTCGGTTATAAAAACCAGTCTCGTAATGTTTTATAAGGCAAAAGTTGCTGTTTGTTCTGAGATCCGTACAAAACACATTAAAGGCAATGTGGGCACCACGTAGAATTTTTTAATATTAAACCTGGTGGTATGTGAAGTTACCGCTAGGCTTTAAAAGGTTAAACATACATAATACTGTGTCATTTTAACCTTTTCTACTAACATGTAATAAAATATATTGACTTAAGATATTATATTTTAAACTATGACATCGGTGAGATGTCACAAGATAGAATTTAAATTATACGTGTAAAAAGTGGTTCCTGTTATTATCATTATTATTCACACCTGAAGATGGCCTAAACAAGGCCGAAACATGTAGTGTGTGCCCTTTACATCTAAGTATACACAGTGAACTGAAGCTGTGCTCACGGATGTATTTACCTTTATTACATTACTAATAACACCTTTCAGTGCCACTAACTGTGTATGACGTAGCAAGCCCGAAAACTGGGCGAAGAATATAGCCCTGTTTTGAAAAGGACGTAACACCGGCCTGCGACACGTGTGGTTGGAAGGATTAGCGATCAGTGTGTAGCCTGGAAAAACGCGGTGTTGGACAGAACTACCGAGCAAGTAAAACCTACGACCGAGAATGCTTCTGACCAAGTCGTGACTGCCGGCCAAATCTGTTTTGACGCGGACGGCGCTGGGAGCCGCCGATGCGAGGGATAATGAAATCTCGGAGGGAGTTTTTGGAATTGATGCGTGTCTGAAAGCCGTTTCTACGTCAGTTCTACTATCATGGGGCACTCTGTAATTACGTAACAAAGTTCTTGAGAAATAAGCTTGGCGTTATGCATATACTGCGAACAGTGTGGGTGAAATGTTAACCTTTTAAAGCCTAGTGGTAACTCTAAATAAGACCAGGTTTAACATTAAAAAAATTCTACGTGGTGCCCACATTGCCTTTAGGGGTTTTTACGGATCTCAGAACAAACAGCAACTTTTGCCTTATAAAACATTAAGAGACTGGTTTTTATAACCGAAGTGGAGAGTGTTTACAGCGCGGTACGAACTGAGTCCTTATATAAAACAGATACGCTTCGTCTTTACAGGGTTAATACCTATGTTTAGCTTATGCTAATCTCAATGAAAATTTGTATTGTATATTAAGTAATCACGTATGTATTAATGGTAGCGAATAATCATTGGCATTTGTCAAATGTAAACCCACCAACAATTCGACGATGATTTAAATTCCTTTCTTATCATTGTAAATCCAATTACGTTATTGACACAATAGCCCATGTCTCTTCTGTTCTCATAAATTGTATTCCGTTTTTGTTTTCGCGTAGTTCAGCTGCTCCGTAAAGAAACATCTCGGATTTTAAAGAAATAAATATTTTAGCCTATAATCAATTATGTTGTGGAATAAACAGCGTTTGAAAAAATAGGAAGTTTCATCCGAGTTTTATGTCAAGTTTAAAAATGACGAAAGTGACGTTTTGTTGATAGTTTTTCGTATAAGCTTATGAAATTCAGAAAATATAATCAAATTCATTTAAGCAGTCTCCGATATGAAGCTTTTACAGAGAAAAAAAATCTGAATATTACGTATTGTTTTATGTTGTTTGTGCTAAAGGAACACAAATAAATATGTGTTACATTAATATTTGTAAAGCAGAGGGCGTTTAATACTTTGAAGTCCAAATTTAACCTTTTAAGGCCTAGCGGTAACTTTACGTACCACCAGGTTTAACATTAAAAAATTCTACGTGGTGCCCACATTGCCTTTATGTGTTTTGTACGGATCTCAGAACAAACAGCAACTTTTGCCTTATAACACATTAAGAGACTGGTTTTTATAATCGAAGTGCAGAGTGCTTACAGCGAGGTACGCACTGCGTCCTTATATAAAACAGATACGCTTCGTCTTTAAAGGATTAATGTAATACGTGTTAAGAACTCTCCTTTTGTCACAGATTAAACCCTTAGAATCCCCACTGTAGGGGACATCCAGTTTATACTGTGCAGGAAAAGAACAGTTTCTTTTATTGTAATTACGCGAAGCATTGCCAAATTTTGCGTGTAGCATTCGGGAAAAATGCAGGTTTTCTTAAAATTAAAACACGTTATACACACAGTTGCTAGTGTTCTTTGAAGGCCTAAGTACTGTTTCAATATAGCATTAATATGCCATCCACAGAATATGATATTCTACTTGTACATCAATAGACCACCTATTATCGATCGTAACACACTCCTGCATGTTTTGACCCTGCTGGGTCATCTTCAGGGAGAACTTTCTGTTGTCGTTACACTAGGGTTGCACTTTATAGTTGAGTGAGAGTGTGCTGTTGACTGTGTACTGCGTTGTTTTTGGAAGCGTGAACTCTCTGCGGTCCCGGCTTGCAAGCCGGGACCGCAGGGAGTTCACGCCTCCAGTACACAGTACAGAGTCAACGGCACATTCTCACTCAACTATAAAGTGCAACCCTAGTGTAACGACAACAGAAAGTTCTCCCTGAAGATGACCCAGCAGGGTCGAAACTAGTAGGAGTGTGTTACAATTGATGATAAAACTCTCTTTGTGCATTTGTTGGTGATTAGTGTTTTTGTATAACCTAGTGCACGGATATGGAACACTTTTTGTTCACTGAGGGATTCTGCACTAGATCTGACTGCCCTCCCTCCGAGGCTACGTCATATGTTGGTGAGAAAATGAAGGAGAGAGTGGGAGGGAGAATAGTTGTAACTATAGTTAATAGAGATGTGCCTTTTATCTATATAAAATACAAGTGGAAGAAGTGGAAAGGGAAAATTTTGCCCCCTCAAAAGGCCTGTATACAAGGTTCAATGCTTGCTTGATTGGATGATGAAGAAGGAACAGCGGGCACTGCAGCATGAAGGCCGCGTTCCAATTTGCCAACTTGGACGAGAGGCTATATGACGGCCCGCAAAGTTATGGGTCCACAGCAAACGGTCCTTTATCGTCCAACATTTTCAAAGTTTTTTTTTAATCCAACGTATGAAATGAACGCAAAATAAACTCGGTGCAAATGTTTCGCCTGCGAAATTAAAGAAAGGAATTCAATGAAATTTTGTATTGGCGATCCATATTATACCTTGTGGAGCAATTTAAATATTGGTAATTATACACGTAGGTTAAAAATTCAAAACTATGATAAAATTTTAAAGGGAAAATAAAGAGACCATTTTTAGGCAAATTCTTAGATTGGAGGATAATATTGAAACTGATCTTAAAGGCATCACATGAGAGGGTGAAAACTGGATTCAAGTGGCTCATGACAGGTAATAAATTCTCGTTTTTAAAAGTTCTGTCTATGAGCTAGCAAAATCTATTTGCTTCTTGTTTGATTTCGTTATCTGACAGGCACTTACGGCAAACTACTCGATATTTGACATTATAAAGCAGATAATAAATGTATCTAAAAATATACGTAAATGTGCAGGCTGAGAATTACATGCATTAGGAAGGTGTGTCAGTGTAATGTTGTGACAGCTGCCCTGTATTTGAAGGCTGACATTTAACGCGAAGCATAGTGACTAAATCTATGCCGCGCGGTCTTCCTTGAACAACTCATAAACTCCGGTCCTTCACTGACGACGGAAGTTCTTCACCATATTCACAGAAGTCTTCATTGGTCTTATTCGGAGTAATTAAATTTTATTCGGGGTAGTTAAATCTTATTCGGAGTAGTTTAATCTTATTCGTAGTAGTTAAATCTTATTCGGAGTAGTTAAATCTACGTTTTATTTAATATTACGTCTAAGCCTAAGCCCCTCGTGTGGTTTCTATACCACAAAATATTCTGTACGTTTCCCAGGTTTCATGCGTACTACATGTCCAGGATTTGAGGTAAGCATCACAACGATGTTACGTGAAGGTGAAGGTTATGAAACCCTTCATAATGTATTTTTGTCCATTCTCTTTCAGCCTGTGAATGTGTGTCGTTTTGTGTCTGTGTCCATCATTTCAACTTTTGAAGCATTTGACCAAATTTCGCGAATCTGGATGGAACGTGATGGTGTTGGTGGGCACGCTAAGTCGCACTTTTCAATAGTCCTCAACCTCTGCCTTGCGCTTTTATCCGTGCCTGTTAATTGATGTTAGCTTATTAATTCACTTGCTATTTTATATAAGTGTGATACCTGGTCTCTTAGTGTACAGGAAGAAAAACTATTAAAGGTATTCTGAATCGAAATGTTGGGTAGAATATTCGTAGCTGAGAGAGGAAATGTAACAGGAGGCTGGAGAAAATCAAAACTCGGAGCTTTATAATTTGTTGATGACATTATGATAAAAATGAAGGAGAATGCGATAGGAAATGTAATACTCTTTAGGAAGGTGAGAAATAAATAAATATGTTAATTTTAGAGCCTGAAGGGAAGAGACCACTTGGAAAACCTAGACACGAAGGAAAGGATAATATTAAAATAAAACGAAATAGGACGTGGAGTTGTAAATTAGATTTAACCGGACAGCGTCCAGTAGTGGACCCTTTGAGCACAGTGCTGTATTATGTGGTTCCACAAAATTTCGGAAAATTTCTTGACGAGCTAAAGGGCTACTAGGTTCTCAGTAGTAGTTATATTTCGTGGCGTCGACAAGACTGAATAACCTGTCGTACACAGATGTGTAAAAGAAGAGGACCAGTGTGTCTGTCTATAGCATCCTAAAAATTTACCTGCGTTTTGTTGTTTTATATTCCTTGTTTTTTTACACTATGCTGAAATGGAAGAGAGTTCATGAATAACACACTTGATCAGCTTCGTTGGCTGAGTCAAGTTGCCGTTTGTGAAAGAAATCTGCAGAACTTAGCTTAATCTACTTAAATTTGTTGTTTATAATTTAAAAATATTTCACAAACAGAGCCCTAAAATATACATAATTCTGTCAATGAAATATGCATTTGTAGGTGTTTAGGTAATATAGACCTTATATATTAAGCTGAGAGTTTCAACTTATGTGTTATTGACTGACTGTTGCCGTCATGTTTATGATTTACTGGCCGCCTTAGCACTGAAATTTCTTTCTTACGCACAAATTTCAAAACTGGTACTGGCCACCGATTTGCTTGTTGTGTTTATTGGTGGTGTTACTAATAGTGTGCACATTGATATGTGCATTCATACAAACAACACAAATACGTGTTCGCGTAATGAATCTGCAAGTGAATATGTACAGATTGAGTTGAAAATTTTGTTAGTACTAAAAAATGTCAAGTTAACTTAGAGGTGCTAAAATTTGTTCCTTGATTTCGTAAAATATTTTTAGGAAAAGTAAGCTGTAGTATGTAAGAAACACCCTTAACCTTTTAAAGCCTAGCGGTAACTTTACATACCACCAGGTTTAACATTAAAAAATTCTACGTGGTGCCCACATTGCGTTTATGTGTTTTGTACGGATCTCAGAACAAACAGCAACTTTTGCCTTATAAAACATTAAGAAATTGGTTTTTACAACAGAAGTGGATAGTGTTTACAGCGCGGGACGCGCTGAGTCCTTATATAAAACAGATACGCTTCGCGTTTAAAGGGTTAATGTAATAATAGGATTCTACGAAAACAATACCAAATTCAAGAGATATTCTCAGTATTCAAAACAAAGAAATTTTTTTGTTCTAACAAACACACAACAACTGAAAATATATAGGCACTATTAAACAAATTTGTCTGTTCCTTAGCTTATGCGCCCAGTCTCACAGTTTCAGTCTATGGATTCTTCTAAATCTCTTCTTAATTCAGGGTAGTCAGTATCAGAAATTTTCCATAAGATATTAACTTCTATGTTACGATGTGCATTTTAAATGCAGCATTTGCTGCACAATTATAACTGAATATTCGACAGTGAAAATTATACGTGCCCGCAACTTCCCTTTTTTAAGCGTTGATTTGAATGCGCGCTGGAATTTGGGTCGCATTTCTTTCGTTAAAAAATCTCTACTTATGTACCAGACTGCAAATTGCCACTTCCTGTACAGTGTTGCCCTTTGTAACCACTGTCATAGAAACCTCACTTCTCTCACAGAGGTATCAAAATTTGCGGGCAGGTTTTTTAGGTAATAGCACCTAGGTTATTCATTGGGACACAGCCAATAAGTAGATAGTACGTTACGGGTAGGTCACTATTTCTCAGAGGAGACCCCCCAAGTGGGAACACATCCTGCCCGCCGGCTGTACAAAATAACACCTTCACTCCGCACCTGTGACCGTGCCCACCGCCCGCCCGTTACTTATAAAGCCAGGCCGCCACCATCGGCACCCTGAGTGAGAAAACCAGCATAATGACCACCCATGGTGACGAGAGTCGATCTGAAGCCATTGGCCAAAAAAACCTAGAATCCTGGGAAAAGAATTGATTAGTCCATATTCTCATTTTGTGAACACCGGTGACTACTGTGCAGCCGTCATTGTGGGGTTGCATCGCCCGAGTGACCGTACGTAACGCGAATATCCTGTTGTAATTGGCTAGTTGATTAGCAGTTATTTTGCGACCGACTGTCAGGTGTTATTACATTTTAGGCGCGTTTGCAAGATTACGAAAAGCAACTATAAGTTTCGTCATGTCCGTCTGTCCGCATGGAACAACTCGTCTCCCACTGGACGGATTTTCACGAAATTTTGTATTTGAGTATTTTTCGAAAATTTGTCGAGAAAATTAAATTTTCATTAAAATAGGACAAGAGCACCGGGTACTTTACATGAAGACCTATGTACATTTATGGTAATAGTTCACTGAATGCTTCTTAGAGTGTGAAGTGTTGCAGGAAAATAATTGTAGAGAAAATAAAAACACGCACAGATGCTTTATACCGTGTGCTTTACACGGTGAAGTCCTCGATCTCCTCCTACTCCTCCTCGTCCTCCTACTCCTACTCCTCCTACTCCTCCTCCTCCTACTCCTCCTCCTCCTCCTACTCCTCGTCCTCCTACTCCTCCTCGTCCTCCTACTCCTCCTCGTCCTCCTACTCCTCCTCGTCCTTCTTCTCGTCCTCCCACTCCTCTTCGTCCTCCTACTCCTCCTCGTCCTCCTACTCCTCCTCGTCCTCCTACTCCTCCTCGTCCTCCTACTCTTCCTCCTACTCCTCCTCGTCCTCCTACTCCTCCTCGTCCTCCTACTCCTCCTCCTCGTCCTCCTACTCCTACATCTCCTACTCCTCCTCCTGCTCATGTGACACAACAGTCCAATGCGGACTTTCGCCTCTTTAATATACTTCTGCCAGTTAGCTCTGTTTTTAACCTCTTTTCCCAGTGTTTAATTTTGTATCTATTAACATCTGTTTGTTAACTGTTACACCATCCGTTTTTTGGTCATCATCTTAGTCGGCTTCTCTGGGGTTTAAAATTAAATACTTCACTTTCTTTTCTTTTGCTGTACTCTGTATTAACAAGACCAATCCAATCCAACCGACTTATTCTGACAAGTGAAAGTATATGCAAATATCCGTACAACTGCATTTGTTACTTATTATATGGCTTTGAGTCCGCGATCGGATTTCTTTTTTTCGCGTGGGTCATGCCGTTACCATATTTTGTTAAACTTACGTGTATAGAAATATCAATTTCAATTATTTTGAATATATTTCTGACCTAGATATTTTGTTTCCACCTGTATAATTTCTTCCTATATCTTACACAATAACATTTTTTCGTTCACTTTTCTTCTTCCTTTTTGTTGTAACATATATTTGTACGGTATAGGCCTGTTTTTGTTTTGCTGTCTTCCTATGCGAAGCTTTATGTAGGCGTAATAGTAGGGAATTTTATAACCTGACGCATCTTCCGGCAGATGTAGCATACAAGCACAAAAATTCAAGAGTTGTCGCGGGGTACCACCCACCCTCCTGTTGGATGGGTACCGGGGGTACTTTCCCCTGAGTTAAAGCTGTGGGGCCGTGAAGTTGTCCAGTGCCGAAGTTAAGTGTAGCTGTGCTTCTACTACCGGTGTTTGCCTTCATGGATGGCCAGGGACAACATTATTCCTTATTGACTGTAATTTAATATGTTCCGGCGATTGGAGAGATGAATGTGTACTACCATGGCCAGCATCATGCGTTAGCACGGCCTCTGAAATGTATTTATTGTAGTCGACACGTTTCGACACGGTGGCTCCACAGAATTTGCAGTCTGTACAACCGTTAAGTGCGGTTTTACACTTTTCATTATTAGCAGCTTGTCGAAGTGCGAGCTTGGGGTTATGTGTGAGCAGGCTGCTGCTACTGTGTGCTTCACACGAGACTGTGCTTAAGCACTGAATGGGCTGGTGCTACTGTGTGCTTCACACGAGACTGTGCTTAAGCACTGAATGGGCTGGTGCTACTGTGTGCCTCACACGAGGCTGTGCCTAAGCGGTGAAAAGAGCCTTATTCATGACAGCGAGTGCAATATCTGTTCCGACGCCATCTTGTGTATTTGTGACAGTTTATTTCGAACGCAGCCTATTACTTTCGTTTATACCCAAAGGCGTTTTTTTCTGCCAAACATCTCCTTTCACATGTAATTATTCTTTCCATCTTAATCACACTGCGCTCAAATTTCACGTCTTCCTTGCAGTTTCTTGTTGTTGTTGTTGTTGTTGCTGCTGCTGTTACTATAATCTTTTTACCTCAAGACCTTATAACCGTAGCTAAGAATATAGCAACACATCAAAATTCTTGTCCTTTTAAAACGGCCCCTTATAGGCCTAAAGTATTTTAGGTGGCTTGTATATCTGCCTGTTTTCAATTGCACGGCTGTCTGTGCGCCAGTCATTATTCCCGCAGTCATTCTTTCTGCTGTCAGACTTTGCATTAACTGGCCAGTGTCGGACTGACGTTGGAGCCCACGAGCACGATTTTTCTATTTTGAGGTTTCAGATCTGGGATCTGACGCTCTGTCGCCGGTTTCATTTTTCCCGACGCTTCGAAGGTATATATTGCTTTCACCTGCGAGGGCTGAGGGGTATTATTGTGTTCAGAAATTTTACTTGTATTCACTGTTAAGACGGTTGTGCCTGTGGTTATGTGGTTTTATAATCTGTGATTGTCGTAAGTCATAAAACATATATTTCCCTTAAGTCTATTTCACTGAAATTGTGGATTAGGTTTTAACACGCCAGCTTTGTAATTGGGAGAAAAATATTCTTTCAAAACCCAGCCAAAGGTCAGGTTATTCTGAATTTTCTCGTGGTTGTTCTCAGTCCCTCCAGAGAGATTTTGGTATAAATTAGTAAAATGACACAATAGCTCCCATTGACATAATTGCCAATTAATCATTCAGTCACCGTACTTTAGACATTATTTAAAATTAATTAAGAGTTGCGTAGAACGGTGTTTCTTTTGAGAATCAGATAGTTGCTAAGCTGACCCTGAAAAAATACATATTGTTACTACAGATCAGCTGTTACAAAGTGAAGATCCCAGACACGAAATAGTAACCATTTTTCTTTTCTTTCCTTCTCACCTGCCAATACATAGGCAAACTTTCGATACGTCAATTTATATTTGTCTTATTTTTCCTTTTTACCAGTTCGACACTGGACGGCTTGTGTATAGTTAATGTGAAACGCAAAGAGAGTTCCGAAACGTTATTACATGTATATTGTAATCTTTTATATTGTATATATATATATATGTACAATTTCGAGAAAGGGATATCTGCTTTTATTTCATATTTTAAAATGTAATGAACAGGTAATTAGAGTTAATGACAAGGCGGCGTGCTTGTAACCAGCACCATCTACCGGGCGCGCACCTCAATCAACACAAACTATCTCCACACACCTCCTTCCCTGGCCTAACTGTCTATCTGCTTCAGTATCTCGATACTGTCCCCCCCCCCCCCCCCCGCCGCCGTGCCACCTTTCATAATGCTCATCAACAATGACAAAAAATGAGTGATACTACACCCTCGATTCATATCAGCTTCACTGCACTGTGTGTGAATGCCTCAGTGTATCTCCGAATTGTACTAAGTGCTTCAAGTGTTTTTCTCTCTTCTGCTGGAAATGTATATTTCTCTCTGTAGCTGTTTTTCTTTACCTTTTATCACGCCATTCGCTAATTAGCTGCCAATTACAGCGGATATTCCGACCGTAGAAAATGTATATTCTATATATTGAAATCAGTGGGACATATCATTCGTTACAATGGGTCTAATATTCATAAATAATGCAAGGATGCAGATAAAATCCGAAGTCGTCAGCATGTTGCGGTGTCTGAGGATGTCTGTTGGTGGGTTGAAGTGGCACAGGATAATGGCCAGTGACGAATTTTTATGCTGACTGCCTTCGCGTTTATATCGGGTCCTATCAGAGAATTTTTATTAAAATAAACCACACATGTTTGGTGGAGAATTCACGGCATCATGAGGCTACGTCATCCTCATCAATTGAAAAATTACAGTTGAACTCGGTTATAACGTCATGAAAGGGATTGAGTACTTTGTGTCCTTATAAACGAGTGTTGTTATAACCGAGGAGTATAATGTTACGGTTAACAGTGAGGAATTAATTGGTACCACAGAATATCTGACAGCGTATACAAGGTGTCACATAAACCGATGTCTTTACAACTGGGTTTCACTGTATTTCCAAATCATGTTTTAACATTTTTTTGGGCTCTATAGAAACAGTAGAGCGTCGATTATCCTAACGTAAATTATCCGAACCACTGCCGGTGGAAAAAAAAATTCCATGTACTGAACTTTCCAATTACTGGTCACTATACGGAAATGTTGTTAAGCCGGTTAAAACTATTTCCTAAATCCAGTAGTTGATGATAATATTTCCTATTTTAAAATATCAAGTTGTTAAAAGTATAACTTTGTGTATACTAATTTAGATGCGATCCTACCTTGTTTGGTATAAATTGGCTATTCACACGCATGTTTGATTATTTGAAAAATTTGATTGACCGAACTTCCTTCGTCCAAATTAGTTCTGATAATTGACCCTCTACTGTGAGGTTTCCATACAGTTGTATTTTATCGTGTTAATATTTATTACAGTTGGTAGCTGACAGTTAATACAACGGCTACGAAGGCTCTCTACACGTTCAGCCCATCGGAACATCCCACCTTCCCTTTTGTCTGTTTAGGTCTACGATACCGAACACTTTGCTTTCCATAACTTTTTTTACCAACATTTTTCTTGCTAAGTAAGACAAAACACTGTACAGTCCTGCGCCAGCAAGTAGAAAACATGTAATTTTGTGTATGTTGCTTTGAACTTTTGACTGTTTCTGAAAAGTATAAGGAAATAAAAGGGTTTGAGTGGAATTGGCTTGAAACAAAACAAAATGTGTTGGCAGGTTTTAGAGGTGTTAGCCTAATCGCGCCTTCGTTTCTGCAGAGGTGCTGTTGTCAACATAAATTGCTGAGGTTCTACTAAGGCGGCAGTTCCATTACGGCAATCCAAGCAGTAGAATGGATGTGGCAGCTGACGTCGTGTAATGATAGCTTTAGAATGACGTCTCAATGAATCTGCTCCGTATTTATATGGTTTGCGTTACCATAGAAATGTTTTCTGGGCAGACATGTGATGTTTACTTATGAAATGTCTTGACATTAATGATTAGGAGCCTCTCGCCATACGGTCGGTGCATCAAATGTATCCTGGCACTGAAGCTATAACGCGATTACACGCAGGGGACCCTCTCTCAAAGGGGGTGGCAATTTGAACTGACCCCAGAGCAATAATATTGGGTTCAGAGCTTGTAATTTGTAACACTTATCGCAGACACCGGGAGTCATTACTCTGAACGAGAAAATTGGTTCAGCAAGTTCCTAACTTACATTGTCTCTCTAGTCCATATGCCTGTATGTTGCTCCTACTTCACACTTTGTTCGAATGAATTGAACTTTGTTTTCAAAGTAATTATTAGTAAGTACACCAATATCACATTTTTTTCCCCCATGGCGCAACAGCCCATAGTGGGCCAGGGCTTCGTCATTATCGTGGCTTCACAATTACACTCAGACACACACCACACGCAGCAGGACTACTCTGGACGAGGGATCGGCCCGTCGCAGAGACCTCTATCTGACAACACACAACACTGTACAAGAGACAAACATCCATGCCCCCGGCGGGATTCGAACGTAAATCCCAACATGCGAAGGCTGCAGACCCACGCCTTAGACCGCGCGGCCACTGGGATCGGCTATATCATATTAATGTGTGTGTACAATTATTGGTTTATTGTTTTATCCCATATTGGAATAACGTGAGGGCTTGAAAGTCTGGTCACACCTGATTGCCACATTCCTTGCGGAGAACTGCGGTATAAATTTTGATGAAACTTAATATTGGGGAAGTTCCTCAAAAAGTGTGGATCTAAAGTGTTTTGTTTATTGCGTGAGTTGGTTGATGTAATAATTAATTGTAGAGCTAGCTCGATTTTAGTTTATATGGGACCATTTAAATATCAAATTTCGTAACGCCTTCCTGCTTGGCTGCTCGTGTCAGCCGTCGCATTCTCGTTTGCCGCTTCTATAATCCCTCTCACTCTTTTAACTTCTAAACAAGTTAGGTGAATAAAGGTAGACTTTGTGTATGCAAAAAGTATATCTCATGCTTCAGTTAGTTTTTGTTCTCTCCGTGTCGTAGCAACAGCACTACAACCGAGTATAATGGCAACTGGAGTTATCGAAAGGAACCTGGGTAAAGTTTACGTTGTGTTAGAAGTTGTACATAATACCGTTTATGTCTGCAAAAAATGTATTCGTAACAGTTATGAGCATTAAGAATATCAAGACGCAAAGAACAGATGTAGAAAATGTGCGAGTATTGAATGTGATGTTGAGGAGAAATTTGTGACACCAGATGGGGGAAATCAGGAAAAGGTTGAAGAAAGTTACGTTGTAATGGGCTGTGCGTAATTTGTAAACTTCATCAAATTCAAGACATCCGTGATTTCAGGCTTCCGCCGCGATGTCTTTGAGACCTGCGCTCTTCTGGGGTATTACCCAACGTCGGATGATGATCCTTTGCCGACGTTTCGGGACAACGTATCAGCCCCATCTTCAAGGGTCAAGAAGTTCAAGAAGAAAATGACTTTCTTGGTGGATTCCTTGACCCTTAAGTACGGGACCGATACGATGTCCCGAAACGTCGGTAGCGTATTACGACTGGACGCTGCGTAATATCCAAGAAGAGCACAGATCTCAAATTCAAGGTAGATGAGGTCGGTTGGACATGTAGTACGAACAGGAAGAAGACCTTTTTTGCCAAACTCAGTCGAAAACCTTGAATGGAAGAAAAAACTGTGAAGACGTAGGCCTGAATATGGGGCGAATGTTATACTAGAGCTTACAGAAGCACAATGGGGAGGAGATAAATCTCTTCCATGTTAGAGCTGAATGCCGGACGCTAATGAACACGGTAAGGATTCTCCGGCTTTCGTGAAAATCGAGGAATCCGACAAACTGAGCGACTAGTAGCTTCTCAAGAAAGGCTCACCTCCATACCTTTTGTAAATTTGTTACTTAGCACGAAAAGAGCCTACGTTGCGTTTCGACGCATTGTTAAATAAAAAGAACCTCAGCAGCACATGTAATTTTTTCCTGAAGATGGAGGAAGCAGGTTTGTTCGAAGCTTTTATATATATCTACCAAACTACACGGCGTCGCATCCCAGAATATACTAATATTCATAATACCCACCGTCAGAACATTGGGTACTGCATACTGTTTTCGCATCTCATTTGCGTGCCCTGTTGCATGAGCAAGACTCGTGGACTCATGTTGCTTTGGACTGACGTCAGAGTACGTCTAGCCGTCGTTAATAAGTCTTTTTGCAATAACGTTACCAACAGCGTCAAGCAATGGGAGGATTTCCTCTTAAGCGGAACAGAACTAGTGTATTAGCTGACAAGTTAAGGTGCCTATAACTTCTCAGCCACATAAATATAAATCACAGCCCAGCATAAGGGGTTTGTCTCCTCAGGGGACTCATAAATACAACCCTCCTCCCCAGTAACTTCATCACTGGTGACGGGAGAACTCCCTTATGTTCTGTTGTGACGACTGACCGATTGCACTTGATACAAGTTAACAGTTGAACGTTAGTTTGCGTGGTCCGGACTGCAGCAGGAACAGGGACAGGGACAGTATCAGATCCTGCTGTCTGGGGAATCCCACGTTTCTCCAGTAGCGATTTGAGAGGTAGCTGAGTTGCCAGGTAGTCTTTACACTGGATGGTTTTACTGCAAAGTTATGTAGTCTGCTGTGTCTTAATTGCACGGCGACAGCTACTTGAAACGAGACAGACAGACAGACAGACAAAGAAATGTGACTCCACAGGAGAAGAATTTGTTCCGTCTAAAAGCTGCAGTTGAAATGGGATCTCCAGTCTTAGTTCACATGTTTTTTAGGTTTTACCTTCATTTGCCGCTGTGTATTCTGACGCAGGCCTCAGCATACCTAAACATAAGAACATAGAAGTTCTTACGTGGTACGAACAAGGGAGGCAATATATGTATGAACGGAAAATTGAGGGGCGTTCGCGTAACCACAGTTGCCGTGGAAAAGCAATAAGTATTACATATTCTGAGCGTGTATTTGTAGCCTTAGTTATCCAGCATGCAAAGCGCATGCGCCGTATGATATTGTCACCTGTGGCCTGTCAGGCCGTACCATGTTTTTCCACATTATGTCACAACGGCGCGATTTTCGAGAAAAATTAGCGAACACAAAATTTGTTTCGATTCTCTCTACAGCGTTTGTCTGAAACATTTCTTAGTATAAGGAGAACTGAGCGAGATACTTTCATAAATGCACATAACGTCTGAATGTGAAGTGCCCAGTCTTATTGTGATATTTTAATGAAACTTGATTATTCTCGCCAGATTTTCGAAAAATACTCAAATATCAAATTTTATGAAAATCCTTCCAGTGGGAGCCTAGTTTTTGCGTGAGGACGGACGAATGGACGGACGGACAGACAGACACGACGGAACTAATAGTCGCGTTTCGCAATTTTGCGAAAGCAACTTAAAACTGGCTACATTAACCCTTTAAAGACGAAGCGTATCTGTTTTATATAAGGACTCAGTGCGTACCGCGCTGTAAACACTCTCCGCTTCGGTTATAAAAACCAGTCTCTTAAGGTTTTATAAGGCAAAAGTTGCTGTTTGTTCTGAGATCCGTACGAAACACATAAACGCAATGTGGGCACCATGTAGAATTTTTTAGTCTTAAACCTGGTGGTATGTAAAGTTACCGCTAGGCTCTAAAAGGTTAAAATCTCGAATTTTGAAAAATGCCTAAATTTGAAATTGACGCGTCGGAATTACGAGTACACTGCTGTTCATCACTTAAACAACATGAGTGAAGTGAACCGAAAATGTGGAGGTCGTGCCTGTCGCTTAGTTTGTCGGTTATCACTTTAAATACGTTTTAGTCAAGTAGGATTACACTTTTCATTCTTAGAAATTAATTACAAACACAATTATTGTGTATCTGATTAGGACATTTAATTGACCTGGAAGGTAGCATGTCATGCTAAATGCAGTCCTGAGAGATCTCTGTTTATTTTTTAAACGTTTTAGAATTGCTTTTCGCGTGTACACGAAGCATTTCTATGTTAAAAGGAAGTAAACTGTGTATTTTGCTGGAAGCTGTAGTGATAGCGTCAGCAGTTGTGTAGAATTACATTGTTTTTTATGTCAGGAACTATTACCTATTACATGCTCGTACTGGTGCGTTACCAGTTACCAGTGGCGCACACAAGGAAGGGGCTGCCGGGCTGCAGGCCCCCGCCCCAACTGTCCAAAAGCGAAATTTAGAAAGCTCAGATTTTGTAGATGTTATGACATAAAAAGTTTTA
Organism: Coptotermes formosanus; assembly: GCA_013340265.1. Classification (NCBI taxonomy): domain Eukaryota; kingdom Metazoa; phylum Arthropoda; class Insecta; order Blattodea; family Rhinotermitidae; genus Coptotermes; species Coptotermes formosanus. The sequence goes on along the minus strand of BLKM01000173.1, from coordinate 283,750 downwards.
CGTGATTTCCCATTCAACGGAAATCAGCCATTACATTTTTGAAAAGTAAACTAATAACATTAAAAAACAAGAGAATGGGACGCTGTGATTGAGTCACGGAACATGTAGTTATATTCGTATGTATAAAAGTATAAATACAGTTGCAGACAGTGTTATGTTCTACTTACAACACGATTTTTTAAACATAATCCTTAAAATCAAACATAAATTTTATGCACGCTCAGGGTCAGCCCCCCTCCCCCCCCTTCCCCGCCAAGGAAAATCCTGGGTGCGCACATGCAAGTTACCAGTCGCTACATAATTTTCGTATGTGTCAACAGGTGACCTGTTGCTCATTGTGTCTTAAAAATTTTAGGGAGAGTTTGAACTAGAATTTAATGGTAATTGATAAATACTTTGAACTAGAAATTTGTATTGTTTGAGTAACTGTCTCAGAGATCATTAAGTTAAGTCGCATGTTGAAGTGAGTGGCTGATTATTAAATTATTTAACAAAGCTCCTTCAACTACCGAATTTACATGTTACTGGACACGGTAGGAGGATTATCATAGATAAACAGCGAGGAGGTTTAAGAAGACGTGTATGGAGGAACTGTCCCGCAATTCGCCAAGAGAGAATTAATAAAACATTTTAAGCCTAATGCAAGGCCGTCGTTAGACTGAAGTGAATTCGAATTCGGCGCTCACGAGTACAGTTCTGTAGTTCTCCGTTTCTGCAGTTTTACAGCTCTGCAGTTCTGCAGCCCTGTAGGTCTGCCATTATTGTACCCTGGATCGCAATTTGCGTTCAAACAGTGAAGATGACATCGCACCAGACTCTTTTGTAAGTGGGATTTGGGATTTTGACCACAACCAGAGTAAGATGTAAGGAATTTTGGAGAGCTGAAATGACACCAACAATAATTATAATGAAACGACAGGAAATTTTAAATGTAACGAAATCTCTGTGTGGTGCTGTATACCACACAAACAATTTATCTGTTATGTTACAATTTTGAACATTAGGGAAAAATTTAATATGACATGTGGTTAACTAGGGAATGCAGGTTCGATTCCCGATGGTGTCATTGGGATTTTTCATTGACATAATCCTTCCGGCCTGATTATGGCCCTGGAGTCGACTCAACCACTGACAGAAATGAGCACCAGGAAAATTTCCTGGAGGGTAAAGGTGGCCGGTGCATAGGACTGACAACCTTACCGTTTCCGTGTGCCGATTGTCTGGAAATGTGGGAACCTCAACCTCCTGGAAGCCTAAGGGCCTGTCCAGGCCTGTGTAAGGATAGCTTTACCTTTTCACCTTGTACGTGACATATTGACTACTTTCTGACAGGAATGCACAAAGCCAGATATTCTAATGTGCTACCCATGCATTCAAATCTGTCTCCGCCCTAGCCGCTTCCACTAAAATTTGAATTTCAAATTACGCCAGGTGGTACAGTACATTCTGGATGCCGCGTAAAGAGAAGTTTGCTCCACGGAGGGTTTGACAATGTTATGACGCAACAATCGAAGCACGCCTTTCCTTGTTTGAATTAAATATGCTGATACAGTGTTTAGTCATGTTTAATGAAAGGAGGATGGCGTTTTATATCCTGTAAGTCAGGTGTGAGGTGAATACAAGTAAACAGAAACAGATGGCTTGAAACAAAATAGAAACGTGGGCCTATTTAACCCATTAAAGGCGAATCGTGTCTGTTTTATATAAGGACTCAGTGCGTACCGCGCTGTAAACACTCTCCACTTCGGTTATAAAAACCAATCTCTTAATGTTTTATAAGGCAAAAGTTGCTGTTTGTTCTGAGATCCGTACAAAACACATAAACGCAATGTGGGCACCACGTAGAATTTTTTAATATTAAACCTGGTGGTATGTAAAGTTACCGCTAGGCTTTAAAAGGTTAATTACAGTATGAAGTTCTACAAGCCAGAGAGAGGACTAATGTGGCACTAAGTTTCAAACATTTTAGGTTAAAGTTAAATAAAAGTAGAAACGGTAAATTCCGAGATCGTTTCTAGCAGACTGTTTTATAGCCAAGATTCTGACACGTTTCCTATTAAGAATTATTTGAGAAAAGGAGATGTTTTATTGTCACTGCCTTTGAACTTTGCTTTAGAATATACCATTAGGAGGGTTCAGGCGAAACAGGAGGGGATGAAATTGGACGGTAGCCAACATATCAGTTTCTGGTTTACGCTAATGATGTTAATATATTGGGCGGAAGAATGCACACTATAAAGAAAAACACAGAAGCTTTATTAGTCGCTAGTAAGGAGATTGGTCTAGATGTAAAATCTGAGAAAACTAAGTGCGTGGTCATGTCTCGAAATCAGAATGCGGGACAAAATCACAACATAAAGATAGATAATAAATCCTTTGAAAGAGTGGAAAAGTTCAAATATTTGGGAAAAATCCTAACGAATCAAAATTACATTCAGGAAGAAAGAGCAGATTTAAGTCAGGAAATGTTTGCTATCATTTGGTGCAGGGCCTTCTGTCTTCCAGTTTGCTGTCCAGAAATATAAAGGTTAGGGTGCACAGAAGTGTAATTTTGCCTGTTGTTGTGTATGGGTGTGAAACTTGGTCTCTCACACGGAGGGAGGAACATACGCTGAGGGGTTTGGAGAATAGGGTGCTAAGGAAGATATTTGGAGCTAAGAGGGACGAGGAAACAGGGGAATGGAGAAGACTACAGAAGTAGGGGCTTTATGATCTGTACTTTTCACTAAATATTTTTCGTGCGATCAAATCAAGAAGAATGACACGGACGGGGCATGTGGCACGTGTGGGAGACAGGAGAGACGCATACAAGGTTTTGGTAGGGAGACTTGAGGGAAAGAGACCACTGGGAAAACTTCGTAATAAATGAGAGGATACTATTAAAATAGATCTACAAGAAGTGGGAGGGGGTATGGAGTGGGTTGATCTGGATCATGATATGGACAGGTTGCCGGCTTTTGTGAATGCGGTAATGAAACTTCGGGATTCATCTTGACTAGCTGAGCAACTATTAGCTTCTGAAGAAGGTCTTTGCACTACGGAGTTTGTTATTTAGTTAGTTAGTTAGTTAGTTAGTTAGTTAGGTGATGTTTGGTAAATATGCAACTTTATTTGTCTTTTCATGTACATGTCACAGAGTAAAACACGGGCTAAAGAAATGAGCCTCTATTTTCAAGATCGGGGACAGACAAAAGCACTTTTTGCTCCTAGTCTTTCAGAATTTTCCTCTATGTTATTCCCCCGACATCATTCTCACAAATGTTGTTGTCTTGCCCCTGAGTGAACTAGCAAGTAAAGTGACAAGCTCCTCTGTCGTAGTGTGACAAAATTTTTGGAAGACTTGTGAGTCATTAATTTCCCCACAGTGGCGCTGCTGCAGTTGGTGGGATGGCGTTTTCAACGCGTCGTCCCGGTGTGCGTAATAGTCAGCTTGCAGACAGCCGCTTATATCCTTGTGGTGCAACAGCGCACCAAAGTGAGGGGACCTCGTTTTACGAAAGCTGTTTGTTAAGCCATAATTCGTTAAAATAGATCTGCTTACCCATTAATTTAACATATTATTAGAGTAATTATATCAAGGCAGGTGCGCAGCCAGAATTTTCCATTTGGGCGGGGGGCTGACCCTGAGGCTATGCGCCTATATAATTTAAGTTTGATTTTAAAAATAGTGTTATAAAAATCATGTTGTAAGTACAACACAACACTGCCTGCAACTGCATTTGTATACATACGAATATAACTACATGTTCCGTGACTCAATCACAGTGCCCTATCTTCTTGTTTTTTTAAATTTTATTAATTTATTTTTCAAAATTCTAATGTACTAGTCATAGGCTTATTTCAGTGGCTGATTTCGGCCGAAGGTTAAATCAGGTAAAACTTTTGATGTCATAAAATTTACAAAACTTGTGTTTTTTAAATTTCGGTTTTGGGGGGTTTTGGGGGGGCTGACTGCAGTCCGGCAGCCCCCCTTGGGTGTGACCCTATATCAAGGAGGAGAAGATGGGCAAGGAAAGTAACAGAAATGGGCGAGATGAGAAATGCTCGCAAAAATTATAGTTGGAAACTGTGAACGGAATTCACTACATGCGAGAACTAAGGATAGGCGGGACGATAGTGTTAGTAATCAATGTGAAAGGTACAAAGTGTCATGTGTGTGCACAGGGTCCAGATGTCCTACGATGAAGTGTGACAGAAACTCCGTGTCGCGTAAAATGCGTGGAATTTCTTGATTGGTTGAATGACTGCCCGTTTTATCAATGACCATGGGGCGTGCATTCTACGGAATAAGTTTGCTCTTAAATTCTCCTATACTCTTTGTTACACGTACTGCGCATTTTGGTGATTCCTGTGATCTGTAATCACCTTTCACTTCGCACTGCTATTTTCTTAATGGATTTATTACGTCTATTTAAATAGCGAACGACAACAGTTTTGCAGAATGTGACCAAACGTGCCTAAAAGTAACAAGTCCCCTTGTACTACTTTTGCACTCCCACGGCTGTGATCGCAAGGCGCCGATGGCCTAATGTTCTGGCTGACGTCAGTTTATATCCATTTCATCTTCCTAGTTGTTTTATTGATGTGACACAGAGCGCCACATTTGTTATTTGAGTCTGCACCTCTTTAGCCCTTCCTCATAGCAATCGGTTCTTCAACCTGCGAACGAAACCACTGCCCGGAATATTGGTTTACTGCCGTCTCGTCACTCCTTAGGAGACCCGTTAATCAAGTTATTACATCCGTATTCTGTGCGTTTTCTAGTTCAGTTATGGAGCAAGCCTCTGATTGTGTGAGTGACAGCTAGCCACATAGAACACAGTCATATCTGCGGGACCGAAAATCACTCGGCTGACTAATTTGATTTCATGCAGTAGGATCCTTCTGGGGAAGTAGTAAATCACTAAGGTGGTTAAAAATTTTATCTTTTTTCGTTTAACTCCAAGGTTCAGTGCCGAATACGTACTGAAATTTGTGAAAACCTGAATGAGTACAGTAGTGTTTTATTTTTTAATATTATCTTATTTTTCTACTTGCTCTTACCAATAGGTACTGCCCTTCAGTCTTCCAACTAAAATTTTTTAAGCAGTTATCCTTAGCCTTGTGCATGCTACGTGCCCATCTTCTCTCATCCTCATGGATTTTATTATGCCTGTAATATGCTTTGAACAGTGGATTGTTCTCTAGCCTCCAGTTTCTCCCTCTCTGTTGTGGTCCTCAGTCAAGAATTCCCAGGCTTTTTGCATGGGGCTTTAAATGCAGCACGGCGAACATGGTGAGCCGTCCTGGATGAGGTTTGCGCTTAGGTTTAGCCTGCCCAGCGTCGTATAAAAAAAACTGGAGTAGCCAGATTTGCCCATTCAGAGCAGCCACAGCAACATTTTCTGAGCCACGTGATTCCAGTTGTCAAACCCAAATTTGAGATCCTCTACGCTTGGATTTATATTTGCAAGTTGTTCACTTCCGCCAAGTTTATAACTAAAGTTATGTATGAATCAGATGCGCACCCAGAGTTTTTCGCTGGCGGGAGAGGGGCGGGGGCTGACCCTGAGGCTGTGTATAACTTATGTTTGATTTTGACCTTTTAAAGCCTAGCGGTAACTTTACATACGACCAGGTTTAACATTAAAAAATTCTGCGTGGTGCCCACATTGCGTTTATGTGTTTTGTACGGATCTCAGAACAAACAGCAACTTTTGCCGTATAAAACATTAAGAGACTGGTTTTTATAACCGAGGTGGAGAGTGTTTACAGCGCGGTACGCACTGAGTCCTTATATAAAACAGATACGCTTCGTCTTTAAAGGGTTAAACATTATGTTTTAAAAATCATGCTGTAAGTACAACATAACACTGTTTGCAACTGCATTTATATACATACGAATATAAGTACATGTTCCATGACTCATTCACAGTGTTCTATGTTCTTGTTTTTTTAATTGCATTAATTTATTTTTCAAAATTCTAATGTACTAGTCATCAGCCGACTTCATTGGCTGATGTCAGCTGAAGGGGAAATCAAGTAAAACTTTTGACAACATAATATCTTCAAACTCCGTGTTTTTTCAATTTCGGTTTTGGGGGGGTTTGAAGTGGTGCAGCCCGGCAGGCACCTCGTAGGTACGCTGCTAGTATGAATTTGTCTTTCTTCTCCGTAATTTTTGTACACACCGTCCATCTTCTCTTCCTTGTCTTGGTAACTCCTGACACAACATATTGAACAGTAAAAATCAGAAATATCCTGGTTTATATAAGTTTGTACCGATATATCATAGCACCCCTCCTGCAATTTTCTCTTCTCCCAATATCGGTGGGACAGTGAGCAGATGGCGGCGGTCCTGGCGAGCGAGGTGTCTGGAAGGCGACCAGCCAAGTGTCAAACGACTTTGTCTCCCATACCTTTTATGTGTGTCTGGCTACTTCTTGTCTGCGAAATGTCAAAACGCTGTGCCTGCTCCCACGAGAATTGGTGCTGATGGATTCTAAACTAAATATATGGCTTTCTGTAGAAGATTCCGTGTTCAGCTCCACCCCCATGTTTAACTGGTCTTTTGGTCTCTCTGGAAGCTGCAGCTTCAGTGCAATAATGGCACTCACTCCGTGAGGCACTATAAGCCTAAAAATATAAAGAAATGTTTGTGAAACTGGGTTGGCGTGTAGTCCTGGTCCTATATGGCATTTGTTGTGACGGTATTGTAGCAATATAGGAATGAATATGCTGTCTGAAGCTGTCACGGAAACTGAATTCGGTGAAAATTTGGGGCCTGGGCGTCCACGTTTGGTGGTTGAACGGCTAGAGAACCAACGTTCGAGAACCACCTCTATTCTCGTCATCCAGGAACTGATGACGAGAACTGAAGTGGTTCTCGAACGTTTGTTGGTTCATTCGCCGTTCAAACACCTGTCGTGGCTGCTAGCCGGAGACAGTTTTATTGAATAGGAGTGAATATTGTGGCTTGTGTCACGAATAAGGCAAATTATGTCACGGATAAGACAAACTGAAGTGAAGGATTTGCGAAAAGTATTTGGACTGGTTATGTGCAACTTCTGGCGGAATTTTAGAGGGTGCGTTTGGAGCCGTTGATGACTCGGGGGGGGGGGGGGGGGGCGCTCTGAAACCCGCGTAGTTAATATCTGCGTAATTTTTTTAAAGTTCTGCCTGTGATTTGAGATTTGGGAAGGACCACTTGCCCTCGCATCCCGTAACAACGTAACAAGACTTGTACAGGTGTCGCACCTTGAGAATTGATCTAAATGTTCTCAATTGGAACAGATCAGAGGATCTGCGTAGAAAATTAGGAGAAAAAGGGGCAAAGTGCGTGTGAGTAAAACACATACACATTTGTACTTTGGATCCCTTGAAGGAAAGACATCACGTGGAGAAATTGTGTTCTACACGGGAGGGTAATATTAAAAAAAGATGATGAAGAAAGAGGGTTAATTCAAGTAAAGTTGCGGGTTTTATTTTTTGAAAATGATAATGAATCTTCGGGTTTCACATAGAAAATTTGGCAAATTGAGTCTTGTAGCTTCCATTCTCACGGCTTTAGAAAAGTGTAATTTTTTGTTATAAACGAGTAAGTCACATTGCCGTTAATTTTTCAGAAGTCAAAAGATTTCGCCTTTAGTATAAACGTTTCTTACTCTGCGCCAAACGATATTGCGGGGGGGGGGGGGGGTCCCCTTTTTTTGCGTAGGCCATAATGTTAAAATCCATCGTCGTAAGGTGTAACTGTGTTCCGAACTGCTGACAGAAGTCCCACAATTGGACAGATTATATTGAATTTATTGAAATAAGGGAGGAGATTTATTTCTGTCTACATTCGTTTGATAATATTAATAATATTAAAATGGATCTTCAAGAAGTGGGATTGGGGGGCATGGACTGGATTGAGCTGGCTGAGAATAGGGATGGTTGGCGGGCTCTTGTGAATGCGGTAATGAACCTCCGGGTTCCATAAAATGCGGGGAATTTCTTGACTAGCAGAGAAACTGTTAGTTTCTGAAGAAGGCCTCTGCTCCATGGAGTTAGTTAGTTAGTTAGTTAGTTATTCGTTGGGATAGTATATCAAGTGCTTACCATTTTGGAGAGCAGTACCTCTTGTTTATTATCTGCAACCCCTGATTTTAACCTTTTAAAGCCTAGCGGTAACTTTAGGTACCACCAGGTTTAACTTTAATCAATTCTCAATGGTGCTCACATTGCGTTTATGTGTTTTTTACTTATCTGGGAACAAACTTCAACTTTTACCTGACATGTCATCAAATGATTGGTTTTTTAAACTGAGGTGGAGAGTGTTTACTGTGCGGTACGCACTGAGTCCTTATAATGGACAGAATGCGTTTCGTCTTTAAAGGGTTAATCCTCAAGAAATAAACACGAAGTCTGATTTTGGGTTCAGACACGTAAACAAGACGTTTGGGAATAAACACATTAGGTGTAAGGCTCATGGATCTAAAGTTTAGGCCCGCAGAGGACTATAAATATCGAGACGTGGAAATTTTCCATCCATGAAAAAGTGTCATTATGAAGACGACACTTCATAACGCGCTGCAAGCGTGTGAAGAATGCAGATAGAGTTCATGCTCGAAAACTTGAGATGAAAAAAGTTCTTGAAGTATTTGTTATTAAAACAGTCCACCCAGAGTTGCCACGGAGCTGTGACATCTAATTGTGCCCTGTGTACCATAATAACATGTTTCTTCCATTTTCCTTATTTAAAATCGTATTACACACATGCTTATTATAGATGAGCAAACCAAACTTATTCTAATTATACTACCACAGATACGTCGTTGCCAGACGTAGAATAAACATGTCTTAATTACTTGCGCCTTAAGACACAATATTTTGGTGACAGAAGTGTGACAACGTCGCAGGTTAGTGTCACGGCCCATATAACACTCGACGAACCTGTTCCTTTTTACATTTAAAAAAACATAACCTCCCAGCAGATTGCCTGCGTTGCACAAACGTGTCGTTCTTTTTATGTTAAAAGTCTTTTTGTTGTGTTTTGTGTCATATATACATGTCTTTCAGTGTTTCACTTTGAAGGTACTTAAAGAAAGTTTTCGCTGTTATAAGCGACTTCATCTGTGGCAGTTCTCTTTTCTCGCTACGAATAGACTAATGCCTGCACCTCCAGCTTCAACCGTTTGCAATGCTGATGTGTTTGTAGTCGCTTCTTAATTATCCATTAAGTAGGAATGGGGGGAAAATTCATTCTGCTTTAGACGATTGAAATCAACAGGGCATTAATTCGCTAAAACATTTACAGGACTGGTTAAATTCTAAAAGGCTTTGACCACGGTGTATAACACTGTGTGATGACATGTTTATGGACTTTATCCATCATCCGAAGAGTAAAATATTAAAATATTAAAAATATTAAAATATTAACATTACAACGTTTCGGAAGCTGGTTCTGCTTCCGTCTTCAGGTGAATGGAGGGGGGAGAAGGGAAGACAACCTATCCTGTTGGGCCCCTTAGACAAAGTAGGTGTTCTTCTCTTCTCCCCCGTCCATTCGCCTGAAGACGGAAGCAGAGTCAGCTTCCGAAAAGTTGTGATTTTAATATTTTATTGTTGAGACAACGGATAAAGTCCATAAACCTATCATCACACAATGTACAGGACTGTTTTATTTGTATACAAATGTTTAGCCTGAGAAGTAATATGCAACCAAGGAGGCAGTGAAGTCGTTTCGGAATACATCCTGCCGTCCTAATATTCTAAAGTAATAGGGATTGTGATAAATTAATCTGGATTTACATTCCTTGGTTGGGTTCAGAGAGGAGTTTTCAACGGGTGGGACGCATCCCACTGGTGGAACTAGCCTGTGTCTGATGAATGAAATCTGAGATTTAGGAGATAAGACCATAATTATCGATTTATGTAATACGGAATTGTAAGTAATTTTAAAAGAACACTTCTTAAAAAAAAAGAAGAAACCGTGCTTTTACTATGGTGTAACTTTGTATTTTTGGACAAAGAGGAAGGTGGGACGCAGTATGTACATGATTCATAAGCATTAGTGTGATACACACGTGTTGTGATCACAGTTAGACCTGTCACTGGAAGAATGTCTATATTATTTCTGAAAACCGCATTACTCGGCGATGCAAAATGCGTGATTATTAGTGACATTTGTATTGCTATATTGTTCCGCTACAAAAGCCTGTTTCGTGTCACAGTTTACGTCAATAAAGGAAGCAAAGTCAGTCTGCGGGATACGTATGGCGTGTTTTTAACCTTTTAAAGCCTAGCGGTAACTTTACATACCACCAGGTTTAATATTAAAAAATTCTACGTGGTGCCCACATTGCGTTTATGTGTTTTGTACGGATCTCAGAACAAACAGCAACTTTTGCCTTATAAAACATTAAGAGACTGGTTTTTATAACCGAAGTGGAGAGTGTTTACAGCGCGGTACGTACTGAGTCCTTATATAAAACAGATACGCTTAGTCTTTAAAGGGTTAAAGTAAGCAGACGATAGATAATGTCAGATATATAGTACATGTCGCCTAAAAGTGCGTATCTTGCTGTGCGTTCGTTTCTACACTAAAAAGACAGACTTCTTATGCGACAGTCGAGCACACGATCCATAATTCTTACGTGCCTTCAGCCTTGACTCAGTTCAGAGGAGTTGGACTAACAACGGAGGCGGATGCTAACCGTGTGATCGTGTACAACAGCTTTATATAGTGAAGTGTTTTTTAGACAAGGTAACCAAATCGGGAAGTTGAATGAGTGTTTAGCAGGAGGTTAATAACAACACGTTTGCCACCCGCTCTGAGTTATATTTTTAATTGAAAGTGTCAGAACACATCGGAGTTACAATTTAGTTCCTGAAGTTTACTGCAGTATTACAGTTTCCTGTCTCGTGAATTTACTTCAGTACTGCAGTTCCCTGTCTCGTGAATTTGTCTCGCTCTTCTAAACAAAGAGTCTTAGTGACTGATGAAGCAATTGTATCAGGAATGTGTGCAGCAATTTCTCTCTCCGGTTTCCTGCACTTTTTCTTCCTGTTTTCTTAATATAAATCAGTCTCTCTCTGCTCTCCGCACTGAGAAATGATTGAAGTCTGAACCACTCCCGGCGATGCACGTCGCAAGGTAAATTGGTTGAAGAGTTGGTAATATTTTACCAGTTTAGCCCATCCTTGCTGATGGGGAGTTTACTAAAGCCGGTTAGTGACAAAACTGTGTTTGATTTCTACAGATACTCTAGACCAACATGAATCACATTACTGACCGAAGTTTGCAGTGGGTCCGCGACCATCTTTTTGGTGGCCCTGTTTGCGTCATAAAAAGAGACTCACTTGTGTGTGTTCATAACACTTAAATTACCGTGAAATTTCATCCTAAGACGGAGGAAGTGAAGGAATGACGAAATGATTTGTACTCTTCACCAAATATTTAGATGTTTCAATAACAGAGGACACGATAACCTGTAAATGAACTATGCATGGAGTAGATATAAAGCGGAAACACCAGATTCGTTTTACAAATATGAAGGGGAGAGGTAATTGGGACAGTTAGGCATCCAAGATGTGATAATATTAAAATACATTTTAAATATATAGTGCCATATCTCGGAGTGTGTTGAAGTGGAGAGCTGTTTTTGGAATTGCGTAAACTTACTGTAAAGGAGGGACAGTATATTGAGCACCTGCACGACAATCAGCTTCTAAAGTATAGTTAGATGTGCTGACGGTCAGTGCCGATCGCAGTGGTCGCGCGGTCTAACGCCGCTCGCTTGCTGGGTTTGCGATTTCGAATTCCGCCGGCGAAAATAGATGTCACTGTCTTTTGGGTGTTGTGTGTTATCAGGTGTAGATTTCTGCAAAGGGGCCGATCCCTTGTCTAGAGGAGTCCTACCGGATCTGTGTGTGTCACTGTATGTGAGCAAGTGTAATAATAACGCTTTAGGCCTACAATGAATAGATAGACACAGGTCAGAATAAGAAAGGACGAAAGAAAGAAAGGTGAGTGCGAGGTAGAGTTAACCTTTCAAAGCCTAGCGGTAACTTTACGTACCACCAGGTTTAACATTAAAAAATTCTACGTGGTGCCCACATTGCGTTTATGTGTTTTGTACGGATCTCAGAACAAACAGCAACTTTTGCCTTATAAAACATTAAGAGACTGGTTTTTATAACCGAAGTGGAGAGTGTTTACAGCGCGGTACGCACTGAGTCCTTATATAAAACAGATAAGCTTCGTCTTTAAAGGGTTTAACGTGTCCCTGTCATTACAAGCACGAAGACATGAAGACGTGTGGAGAGGAAACATAATTCCACGAAATATTAACCTCGTCATTAGATAGATGAATATGGCGAGCTTCATGCTGCGGTCGCTTTACCACCAGAGAAAAATTCGCCGGTATCCACTGGATGGTAAGTTGGTTGGACCTCAGTGCAGGTCTGTGCGCTGTGTAGAAACCAACGGCCTCGTGTTCCCTTGGGTCTAATTTGGATTTCTTTATTGAGCAGCCCGTGGCCTAGACACTATACCGACTGAGCTATTCCGATTCTGTAGAATAACAACATACCGTGAGAAAGCAATTCGCTTTTAATATTATTTTTTCTGTGTAAGATGGTCGTACGCTCTTCAGCTGGCATGTTGTTTCGCCCACAGTTCGCCCGGTTTGTGGATCCTAAATGGACACTAATAAAACCTGAGATTTGATTTGTTTAATGTTACAGCCATTGGAAGGCAGTATTATTGAACTGGACGTGGTTAAATTTTTCTGTCTTCAGGCTACCAGCAACTCTAATCCTTGCAACTAATTCTGCTATCCTTTGTACTACAGATAAGGTTTTGTGTTGTCTCAGTGTAACCGTTCTGTCTTGATGTGGGTGGCACTCATCATATGAGAGGAGGCAAGCATGGCAGACACGCTTAGACAGCGTGAATTTATCAGATAAAGTTTGGAAGTTCTTGGTGGCATCATGCAGCCTGTCTCTTAGAAAAACCCTTTTGTATTCTGCCGATTGTATCTTAGTATACGTTTTGCGTTTACTGTGACACATGTGCTTGAATTAATACGGCTAATGGTGAAAACGATTAATTAGAGATACTGTAAAGTGGATATGAGGCTAGTCTATAGTTGTGAATAGTTTGTTTTTATGAATCAGACATTAGATGTTTTGCTTCTTTTTACAATGTTAAAAATCTGTTGGTCATCTTAAGGGAAGGACGGTAAGGGTGTGTGAGAAACACATGATGTGTATCTCTCGGTGTCAGAGAGAGCAAGTAAAGAAAGAGGGTGGAGAAATTGCACAGCGGGTTCAAACTTCATACTGTACATCAAGGGTTTGTCCTTTTCCTAGTAATGGATCACCGGTGGAATGAAATTGACAGGGGAAAAGCGAAGAACTCGGAGAAAAACCTGTCGCAGTGCCACTTTGTCCACCACAAATCCAACATGGACTGACCCGGGATCGAACCCGAGCCTCCGCGGTGGGAGGCCGGCGACTAACCGCCTGAGCCATGGCACGCCGTACATCAAGGGTTACTATAGCAATAAGGCCAAGAAGTGCGAGATAGGTAGCAGGTGCAAGTTTCTTGAGGGAGGTTAGAAAGGCGTACGAAGTTTTGTCATAGGAAACTGAAAGGGAAGGGGCTACTTAGCAAGTTAATTATGTAGATCATTGCACGTTTTCCATCTTCATCCTTAAGCTGTCCTAGGAGAAACTGATTCAACTGCCTGACACTGAAGATGACGGCACCAGGTCGTCCGAAGGGACGGTAATTTAACACCAGTCGACACTTCGCGTAAATTCGCGTGTGACTTGAATCTCCCAAATAAATATTATTAATCTTACGATATTTTGTTTTGTTCATGAAGATGATATGCGTCGGTATTACAGTAACTGAACACGGACTGGAAGTCGGCGGTTCAATCCACGGCAATAGAAATATTTATTTTTCACGGTCAAGATAGTACCCAGCGCCACAAAAGGGTGGGTGACCAGTATGATTTTCCTTCTGCCTAAGGCTGTTGAGGCATGGAGCTGATCATTCTCATGTGGGAAGGGTCCGATTATAAAAATTCTCAAATTCTAAGCCTGCCTTGTTTTCATTATATTGTTTAGGATTAGATTTAAATTTACGTTACTGGATGAAAAATTATGTGGCGGCCTATTTGAATAACGTTTTCTAAAATAAGATAGAATTTCAGGCCGTACTGTATCACATTGCTCTGTGAGTCTTTCGTGCTACAAATCTCCCGCATCATTTTTGGCTTTTCCAGGCGTTGTTCATTACAGTGCTGTAGTTAACTGGCGTAGCTTGCGACATGTTGCGTTTATTAGCACTTGCTGGTGGCCAGTGGATTCTCTAATTTGTCGCAAGCAAACTTTTTTCCACCTGTCTTTCTTTAGGTGCCTTGAACACAAGCCCACCAACTATTAAGAGCTTAGTGTCATCTAGCCAAAATTATATTCTTCTACACAAATTAATAGGACATTAAAAAATGTACCTAACGGATTAAAATACCCGGTTTATTAAATTTGTAACCTACCAGCAGAAATCGCAAACTTCTGATGATTCGTTAGTTCCTTGACACCTGTTTCGTTTCAGTAACTAACATATTATGATATTAACCAGTTGTTCGTTAACTTGATGGTTTTTATTGAAAATGGCCGATTTCGAAACGTGCGTTTACGAGAAAGAAATGAGCTATAATAATAATAATAATAATAATAATAATAATAATAATAATTGAGAACATTGAAGTTATTTGGAAAGATAGATTTAAAATAATGTACTTTGAAAGAGAGTTCAAAATCAAAAATTCTCACAAAAATTTCTAAAACGAGTTTTAAGAGGAATATGTTACATGATTTCATTTAATTACATTACATGTAATACAGAACGTACAGAATTTAGTGTTTTGTTTATTTATTGTTAAAGTATCGTGCCTGCTCATATTCCTCTATACTTCCCCCGTTTCAAAACTTCAAGTACACTTAGTGGGAATTTCGCCAGTTGTGTTGCGAGGCGCAGTGACTGCACAGTGCTTGCTTGCCTGTCTGCCCGCCCGTGTGGTGTGGTAACCTTCACACGATGCTGGGTCGTGTTGATGATGTATCTTCAAAGTCAAGTCACGGTTTATTTTACTTGGTGACACGTGTGAGGCGGTACTTCTCTGCCGCCAGCGCCCAGTTTATATGAGCGGTAAGAGGCATATCTTCTGACGAAAGCTAGCCGCCAGCATTGGTGGGTTCGCGGAGTTTTCTTCTTGTTTTTCCAAGAACTTAATGTGTTAAACACTGCTGCTCACGCTGTTAACATCTTGATTTTCGTTAAAGTTACTTAAGTACTTAACCATAAGAAATCAAATTTGCCTTTATGAAGAAATTATGAGCAGATTGAACTCAGGGAATTTTTTTTTCTATCATTCGGTAAAGAATCTTTCGTCTTCCCGTTTGCTGTCCAAAATATAAAGATTAGAACACACAGAGCATCAATTTTTTCTTTTGTTTTGCATGTGTATGAAGCTTGGTCTCTACACTGAGGACGGAACTTAGGCTGAGGGTTCTCGAAAATAGGATGCTGAGGATGATATTTGTGCCTAAAAAGAAGAGGTAACAGGTGACCGGAGAAGACTACATGAGGAGGAGCTTTATGATCTGCACTTCTCACCAAACAATTATCGGGTGATCAAATCAAAAAGAATGAGATGGGCGGTGCATGTGGCACGCAAAGGGGGGGGGGGAGTGGAGAGGTATTTCATCGCGTATCCAGGAGGCTGTATCCTAATTATAGAAGCCATGGTATGACGTCACTCACAAACCAATCTCTGTCTTTACAAATGGTGCGTCTATCATAACAATGGAAACCTGGGAATGGCTCACAAATCAAGGTGTTTTTTTGCAGGGAGATGTTTTGCAATTCGAATATTTCGTAAAATTAATTCGACTTGAAAGTTAGAAAGTAAAAAAAGAAAAAGATGCGGAGAAAATGCTTCAATGTGAGGTTCATACGTCTGAAGGTTGCTCGTAGTAATTTTTGAATATGCAACATATAAACACGCATGTGGGAAGTGAGAACATTCTTAAGAATTTGTTGTGTTTTTGTGGGGGAGGGGGTGGGGAAGTATGTAATAACATCGCACTGAGGCTTGAAGGTGGTGTGGGGATGTGCACTGGGTTCCTTTGTCGCAGAAGAGTCTGTGTGGAGGCTACAGTGTATTCCTGCGCGTGATGACGTGTTGTATCCCATAGCAGGCGAGCCTGTCCTAATCAGCACAGAAGCTATCAGCGTTCCACGTACGTCCTTCCATATAAAGGAATCAGATGCTTTGCGTAAAACAATATTTGGGTCCAATAAGAATCAATTCTATTTCCGTATGTATTATACTCCTAATTCGTCACATTCCTGTAGTTCACGCTGTGTAATACGAAGGCAACTGGTTGAGGAAGCTGAAGAGTCTAAAGTGAAGACACAGAGTGGTGTTGGTAAAAACTGTCATTGCTACAGGTATTATGGCATTTCTTTAATAAGCTTTTCTCATTTAATACATTTTTACGTATCATATCTCGGCATAAATCAACGTGCCACCTGCTCAAAGCAGCAGTATGGCCAACTGATCAGGATGACGCTTCATATCCTCCTATCCACATGAAGAATATAATTGAAAATTTTCACGTATGTGTGTTAAGTGGTTACATTTTTACTAGCGTATGGCGCGTTCTTCTTTTTTTGCGAAAGGATGAGGTGGCCTTCAGACATGGATGGTAGCTACGTATCTATTGAAAAAGCAACCGGAGATAACCGGCCAAGGGTTGATCGTTCAGCTGATCCTGAATTAGAGATGCGGGTGCTGTTAACGCCATTATCGCTTAACTGATCTTCATCTGCGAATAAATTATAATGCCGTGAATGTGAGTATGCGATAAACTGAAGACAAAACTCCAAACTTCTGACTTACTTTCTTTCATTTAACCCTTTAAAGACGAAGCGTATCTGTTTTATATAAGGACTCAGTGCGTACCGCGATGTAAACACTCTCCACTTCGGTTATAAAAACCAGCCTCTTAATGTTTTATAAGGCAAAAGTTGCTGTTTGTTCTGAGATCCGTACAAAACACATAAACGCAATGTGGGCACCACGTAGAATTTTTTAATGTTAAACCTGGTCGTATGTAAAGTTACCGCTACGTTTTGAAAGATTAAGCCCAGTTTGCTGGTGGGAAAAATCTCCTTCTTTTTAACAGCTGCTTTTGCCATCAGAAACCTGGGATTGATTTTTATATTTAACTAAACAAAAGGAAAGACAATTAGGCTTCTGTACAGGCATATCTAATCTTTTCACACTTAAACCATGATTGGCTGCTGTGTGCAATACAGGCTATGTACTGGTGGTGCAGGTGGTTCGGCTTCTTCAAGGCGTCCTGACGGACTTTTTGGCCCAACCATTCTAATATTCCACGTTTACTGTGCGCACTTTCCCAGAAGGCGAAACAGCCGGTCATAGAGCTGACCACTCACCTACATCTAGCGCAGATATCAAGAATGTGTGGAGCTATATCTCCAATTTCCACTGTCCTTCAATGGCGTGATAATTAAGTATCTCAACTGATGAGTTAGTTTTTGGTACTTGTGTCAAATAAATGGCTTGCAGTGTATATCAGAGTTATTAAGGATAACGAAACAGTAAATTAAACGTTTGCAAGTTACTCGTACTTGTTATCTGTAGGTCTGATGTAACCGAAACACTCTCTCGGGCCATTAGAGACTTAAGCGTAATTCCCTTCTGATAAAATAACAAGGGTCTGTATTAATGAGGCTTTTGCCAGGCTTCAGGAAAGAAATATTTCCCGAAACCAGCACTTTGCGCTCTTCTGGGATATTACACAGCGTCGAGTGTTAACCCTTTACCGACGTTTCGGGACAACGTATGGGTCCCGTCTTCAGGGGTCAAGAAGTCCTATTTTTCTTTGACTTCTTGACCCTTGAAGATGGGACTTGTATATGTAATCCGCTAATTACGCTTTTCAAAATAATAGCGCTGATATTCCGTGGCAATTTTCAAACACCAAGCATTTTTCTGTGTTTCACTTTTATAATATATGTTGTGCTGTGACTTAAGCCATTCTTGTCCCGTTTATTTCTTCTCGTCATCACCGAATAACGTATGATTAGAAGCAGTTCTATCAGTACTGATCTTTCAAGTTGCCTTGGACTAGCCTAGTTACCCACTCCTTAAACGCCACACATAACCCAATAGACGTCCCAGTAGGCCGCCTTCCAAATGCCTACCCGAAAAACACTTGTTCAGTCCGCTTTAATTTTTTTTGTCATTTCTTGAATATTTCTCCGGTTCATACGTTCAGAGCTATAATAAAAAGAGCCTGTATTCTGTAAATTCCATAAGTTTTCGTAAACCGCGGCGAAAAAATGCGATGGCAGAACATTTTTCTTCATGAAGTAGCCTTTGAATGGGACAAACCTGTTAAAATTATTGTATATAATTACTACGCACTGGAAATACCGGGTGCAAGTGGACGCAGGATAGTGCAGGCGATGTGTTGAATAGGGTAGTGGCTGGGTACTCTGCAGAGATGCGAGCGAGACCTTTTCTTAGAAAGCATGGAGACCGCCTTGGAGGCTATTCCAGCCTCTTATTCAATGGATACCGGGCCCCATCCTGCAGATAAAAAGCGGCCGGGACGGGAAGTTAGCCACTCACTTCCATCAAATGTACGGGTGGAGACACGTCTCCACGCCTGCACCTTTTTTACTAGCCTGGTACTTACTTAAATACAGCGAGAACTTCAACTTCCACTTTAGTAGGTGAAAATGAAGGTAAATTTGGACTAGGTTATAACGTCATGAAAGGGACTGAATATTGTATATCGTTATAGAGCAAAAGCTGCGATATCCATCACCCCCGGTACCAAAGGTTTGCCGGATATCGTAATTTTCCGGATATCAGGATATTATACTTAATATGTATGTTAGTGTACCTCACGGACAGCCCTATTTTTGCTTTTGTCTTTAACACTACTCTTTTCCGCTTTTTACCAGCCCCGTCCATGGCAAAAATGAAATATTGTAGGCACTGCACTGTAACACTGTAACACTGTAACACTGTAACACTAACAGGCGAAAGTAATAACGCAACTGATCATAAGACACTACAGTAGCTGACCACTCTTTCTCACTTTAATGTTTAACCCTTTAAAGACGAAGCGTATCTGTTTTATATAAGGACTCAGTGCGTACCGCGCTGTGAACACTCTACACTTCAGTTATAAAAACCAGTCTCTTAATGTTTTATAAGGCAAAAGTTGCTGTTTGTTCTGAGATCCACACAAAACACATAAACGCAATGTGGGCACCACGTAGAATTTTTTAATGTTAAACCTGGTGGTACGTAAAGTTACCGCTAGGCTTTAAAAGGTTAATACAGATTTCCAGATAATCCAATACCGGATATCACAGGTTTTACTGTAAACAAGTGTTGTTATATCCGAGGCGTATAATGTTAATGGTTAACAGTGAGGAATTAATTGGTACCATGGAATGTCTGACGTTACAGACGAGGTGTCGCATAAAGCGATGTCGTTATAACCGGATTGGACTCTACATAATGTTTATATCTTTAATTTCCTGTGCTGCCGAAGTTATATTAAGAGAACATAAAGATGCGCAGATTGCCACCATTGCCTCCCCGCTCCTATTCCACTCAGTTCATCACATGTTAATTATAGTTGTTAACGTCGCTGATGCTTACTCTGTAGCGCCTGTAACATATGCTCGGCCGGTCACTTGTCTAATTAGTCAAATGTGTGTAGTTTGTTAACTAATTTATTCGTTACGTGATAAAAATACCTCTTAAGTGCTGTAACTAGGCAACATTACACTGATTTTAATTATAGCTAATTTTAGTTCTTTAATTCTGTGTGGCCTAATAAATAGTAAATTAAACATGCCGGAACGTCTCAGCACGCGATTGTGTTTGGGGTTAACGCTTTATTATTTCGCGTCTTGTCTTTATTTCATATTCTACACATCTCTCACTTTGCCTGCTTAGTCTATAGAGCCGCCTTTTCGACGTGGTATATCCAAAGGACAGAAGAAATATTCTGGAAAGCGTTCGTCTGTGTAAGTCAAAGTATCAGCTCTACATAATACGGTATAAATCCAATTATCCGTACACTGGTTAACCGGATCGCCAATTATCCGACGCGGCGTGGCCCTTCAGTTAACTTTGTCGAGAATTCTACAAAACTAATCTGCCTTGAAATTACCGGTTATTAGATCGAGTACAATACTGTAAAGTGTTATGGGTGTTTAGAACTTCAAATTAGGCGTGGTCGAAAGGTTTAGACGCAGGCACATGCTGTAAATAGTAACAGACGAAGGGGTTCCCAAATTAGACAAGGAATTCCCAAATTCCAAATGTTTTAATGTTCTATTTTACGTAAATAAATATGTCCTAAAACAGCCGTTTATAGAAATTTTTTCCACTTTAACCCTTTAAAGAGGGAACGTATCTGTTTTACATAAGGACTCAGTGCTTACCACGCAGTAAACACTCTCCACTTCGGTTATAAAAAAAAGTCTCTTAATGTTTTATAAGGCAAAAGTTGCTGTTTGTTCTGAGATCCGTACAAAACACATAAACGCAATGTGGGCACCACGTAGAATTTTTGAATGTTAAACCTGGTGGTATGTAAAGTTACCGCCAGGCTTTAAAAGGTTAATATGGCGCCTGTGTGTCCAATCAGCAAGAGGGAAGGGTGTTGATGTCAGAGGCTCGCTGTGTTTGTTATATCAACATCTGCAGAGCTCCAAGCTTATTTAAGACTATAGGGGACGATATTATTTTTTCCATGGCGCAATGGCCCCAAGTGGGTCAGGGGCCCCTTATTGTCGAGGCTTCACAATCACAGACACACCACACGCGGTAGGATTCCCCTGGACGATCCGAATTAATATTCATAAAGTAAATTTCATTCCAAGATATTGCTATTTTCCATCTGCCATGGACGTTATTGGTCTTCGAGTTCCCACTCGGAACCTCGGAGAGTTTCCTTTGTTTCATATTAGTCCCATCTTCCAAATACTGTCCCTCTGCCAGGTGTGCCGCTGCTGCAAATTCAGGTTGTAATAAACTGGATATCTTCACAAGGCAGATTTTCACACTCAGATGTGATATTAGTTTAGTTAAACATTGTGAGGTGTCCCAATTAATTAGCTGTGTATTCTTTTACCTGTTTTTTGTTTATTTGTCCGTTGTTATTTGTGTGGTGGTGTTTAAATAATTAGCCATCTGGCTGTTGACTCGGCACATTAATAAACTACTATTGAAATGATTTGAATTATTATTATTATTAACGTCAAAATATTAAGTGACTCTTTTGGCTAAATGAAAAAATGTTATCATAGGTCTGTGTTTCCATAGCCTATTGCCCTATCTTCCTTCTAATAATTCTAAAGAGAAGTTTAGCCGTGTTAGCAACTTGTACGGAGGCCTTCAAATACAGAGGGGGGTGAGGGGGTTTCTTCTATTTTCCGTCATAAATATTACTTACTAAAGTAAGTCTGCAACAGAAGTCAAGTTGAAATTTTTTATAAAAAGTTTCGGTTTCAAAAAATGTGACTTTATTCATAAGAACTTGCGAGAAAATGTATAAGAAGGTTATGTTTAAATAATCGAAAGCAGTATGTTCTGCTGGGAACTTGCAACAAGCACAATTCCAAAGTACTCCAGAAAAAGGACGCTCCTTACCCATGTATGTTTTTCAATGGTTAACGGCTTCATTCATTTCTCTAAGCTGATCTATCAAAATAAATGGTTCAGAAACAGCGTTAATGCGCGAATGCAACTGTGCTTTCATTTGCTGAACGCAGAGCTATCAGTGACTGCTCCTCTTAAATCCAAAAGAATCAGAGCGAGCCCTCGCGGTGTCAGTAATAGCTTTGTGACTTATGAAGTGTGCTGGAACAGAGTGACTGCAGTGCGCCCAATAAAGGTTCCCCTCGTGCGTTTGGCGCTGAAGCATTACAACCCCTACTCAAACACATTAGCATGGCTGACGGGTTCAAATAATTGAAAACCGTTCATGTGTTCGATATATATCGATTAGGATCACGCCTGAAGGAACTTATCAATAGGATTAGTGTCGCCATTTAGTTGAAACATACGTCATAGTGTTACAACAGCGCCCCTGGTGGTTGTCGTAATGGTGCAATCTGTTGATGAGATTGTTCCTGTGGGGAGATGGGCGATAATAGGCTTGTATAATATAGGGGATGTGATATTGGAGTGGTTTATTTATCACAAAGGAATGGGGTGTAATATAAACTGTACTGCAAAATTGTGTTGGGTTTAGGAAGGTTTGAATTTTGCGTAAAGAAATGGGTTTAACGGTATTGTTTATATTTTTAACCCGCCACAAAAGCGCGGGAATGAGAGATTTGTATACCGGGGCGCCGAATTTGACAGGTAGTGTTAGATATACGATGGTAATATGGTAATGTGTTGCTGCAAGTTTCGAAGACAAAGCGTGTTTAAAGAATTGAAAAAAAGTTTTAATTCTGAAAGTGCTGTGTGCTTTTCACATTAGACGGTGATACTTGCAGTTTATGTTAAGAGAATTTTCTTTTAATCAATATAATTGTTACTTTCGCACATGCAATTTATGTAATAATAATAATAATAATAATTATTACTCTATAGGAGTTTGTTAACATAAGGCTCAGTAGCGGAAGCGCAAGGACACGAATACAACACAGAGACGATACAAAGACACAAAAACTGAACATTAAACAAAGAAAACAAGAACAACAAACATAGCGATGTTAAGAAAAGAGTAATATAAATGCACTGCTGGGACAAAATCCTAAACCCTGGAAACATTGATAAGTTGATCACAGAATGCCAGCAATTGCTACAGAATCTGTTTTAAAGAAGTAATGAATTTCGTTAAGATGTACACATATTTGCACACGGGGTTGCAACGTTATTATTATTGTTATTGTTATTATTATTTCTTTTTCCATGGCGCAACAGCCCCTAGTGAGCCCGGGCCTCCTCAATATCGAGGCTTCACGATCGCTGTCAGTACGACTCCTCTGGACGAGTGATCAGCCCGTCGCAGAGACCTCTACCTGAGAGTACAGAACACTCACAAGAGACATCCATGCCCCCGGTGGGACTCGAACCCATAATCCCAGAAAGCGAGCGGCCGTAAACCCGCGTCTTAGACCGCGCGGCCACTGGGATCGGCTGCTGCTGCTGCTGCTGCTGATGATGATGATGATAATTCTGACAATGCTTGGTTACAGTAACGGAGTTGGTAATATAAGACGGTATGAAACGAAGAGACGTGTTCATATCTGATTTTAATAAAATGTAATATAACGCGCATGCTACAAAAAATAAAAGCGAGTGTTCAGTTGTTGTTATTCGTAGACAATACCAAGTGCTAAGGTCATAGAGTGTCGGTGACATATGACGGAATGAGTATGGAGCGTTGGTGGGATGATACGGACAGGGGAAAGCCCAATTACTCGGTGAAACACAGGTACATTCTTACCATTGGCAGGGCCACAGCGTGTTTATTGAATTTTTTATGTTTACTCAGCTGATCGAGTGTGTCCCTGCTTTATATGCAACACCAAAGCCAATCGCCTTCTCTACCAAAGCGGACCATTGAGCCCAAGCTGACCCGGTCACGACGTTACTGTGTAGTCTTTAGAAGCCATTTTTTTTGTGGTGAAGAGCCCAGCAGCAAATGTTACGGACGCACCGCAGCCTTAAGGCTTATCGTGCAACCCTGGGATGCAGATGATGATGATTATGATGATGATAATTTTGTTTTTCATTTTTTCAAGTAATGAAGCACCGATGGAATGAAATTGACAGGTGAAAACCGAAGTATGGGCCGGTTACTTTTAAACAACTTGTTACTCTCTCTCTTGACCCCACGATGGAGTACCACTCCTTGTCGTGCGTCCACTACCAGTTCAGTGTAATCACAGCCACGTTTCGTGTCGGGGGTTAGTGTCCTCTCTCAGAGCGCGCCATGTTGATGTAACACAAAGTTGAGCCCCAAATACACATAAAAGCCCACCAACAGATCTACTGCTAAGTTTTGGACAAAACAAATTTGAACTATAAGTATGCAAATTAGTTGCAGCGAACCAGCATAAAACTTTGGAACCAGCAGATTACAAACGATAGAACTAACTGTGCAAAAAACCTGACGCTAGAATCTGACAGAGAAGGGAGGTGTGTCTTCAGTTATAAAAGGGAACTGGTTGCATCATTATATCGCTTTTCAGAAGTTGTCCATAAAAACCTGGTAGACTGCGACAGTCTGTAAACGAAGTGCAGAAATCACGATATTGACCAACGGAACTTCCAGGCCTGCCACGAATGAGTCTAAACTTGCACCTACTTTAAATTTAACCTTTTAAAGCCTAGCGGTAACTTTACGTACCACCAGGTTTAACATTAAAAAATTCTACGTGGTGCCCACATTGCGTTTATGTGTTTTGTACGGATCTCAGAACAAACAGCAACTTTTGCCTTATAAAACATTAAGAGATTGGTTTTTATAACCGAAGTGGAGAGTGTTTACAGCGCGGTACGCACTGAGTCCTTATATAAAACAGATACGCTTCGTCTTTAAAGGGTTAAAGGCGAATAGATCTGCGTGTGTGTTTGCGTGAAGAGAAACCTTATCCATTATTTTCAGTCAAAGAATGAAATGTGTAAATTAACCTCTTCAGACCCTGTGGTTACTTTACATACCACCAGGTTTAACATTGAAAAATTCTACATTTTGCCCACACAGCGTTTTTAAGCGTCTTGTGTGGATCTTAAGACAAAGACAGATCATCTCCATGCACAGCATTAACTGATTGGGTTTTATCACTGGTGTGGCGTGTGTTTACTGCGCGGTACGAACTAAATCTTTAAATATAAATTAAGCCTGCGTCTGTAAAGAGTTAAGTAGAGTTATGTGGCATTGTGTCGACGATCAGGAAGCCGCTGTTGAACAAAACACCAACAGCAACAACATAAAATGCCAATACCTATTACCGGAATACGGAGCTAAGTTTTCACCGTCGCCCTTCAGAGGCCCGTACATCCACATCGCCTATAGTGTAGGTAGAGGGGCAACTGTACTCACACCAGGCAGTTGCATCAGGCTTACTGCAAATAATACGTAGCAGTGAGCGTGGTATAGGCGTGTGTGTGTTTTAACATTTGGTTTTCTTCTCGTGTGTATGTCATTATTGCAAGCCTACCAGCCATTAATAAGTTCAGTTTGAAGTTTGAACATAAATGTTTAAACCTGAAGATGGAAGAATCTTGTTCCTTGGAAAGGTCGTTAGCCGCCTATCAAACTACACGGTTTTTACAAGCCATAAAACCACAGCGAGAGGAGCACGTGTTTTAAAAATCTGAAATATTTTAGGCTGTGTATGTTTTTATATATTTTTCCTCTGTCTTTCTTCCTTTCTTTTTCCATTCTCACTTCCTTACTTCTTCCTTGTTTTGTCCGTTAGGGCTGTGAACAACTCGTGTCGTACTCCATTTTCAAACCTCATTGCTCTGCAGGAATTTCTGTCCCCTCTCTGTCCAACCCATCCAGTTCAAGCTTCGCAAAAACCTTTTTATATCATCACCTAGAAAATCAAATCCCTGGTTATTTCTTCCTCGGTCCGTTTATTCCAAACTTAATTTTATTTGTCACTGTATGGTGTCGCAGAGGTACTTCCCCATCCCACTCAATGGAGGTATTTACTACGTCACGTGACCTGTGTGACATATCTGGGGATGGGGGGTACTCTTTTGTGCTTGAGCGTCAAGTAGTTTGCGGGGAAAACTCCCGCAAAAATTTCCTCATTCCAGGAACGTAGAGTCGGGAAGATTAATAGTGCATGTTAGGATTCTATATAGCGGACTGCATAGCGCAAGTGATGAGGGTACGGTCGGTTCCGATGCACAGTGGACACAGCTTTACACGTGGTACTTCACACGTGCAGAGATTCGTCTCCAGCAGAGAAGTCTAAGAATTTGTGGTTTTTAATTTGTGTACACATAGTCCAAATCCGTGTCTACAGACAAGAGCATAGTGGTTAAATACGTAGGCACAACCTGCATTACTACACTGTATGTCAAAAAATTAATTTTAATATTATCCTCCTATTTAAACTTAGATCTCCCAAGGTGTTCATACCCTGACCGCGGACAGTAAAAGGCACCTCACAACAGAGGATGAAAGCAAAGGCACATTCTCACTTAACTGTATAAGTGCATCCAACAGTGTAACAGACTATTCTCCCTGAAGATGACCCAGCAGGGTCGAAACATGTAGGAGAGTTTTACGAATAAAGATTTTATGTATTTTGGTGCATTAGTTGGTGAATATTATTTTTGTTAGATCTCCCACTACGATTTTTATAGTTAGAGTTCTGTACGAGCTTAGAGTTTCACTAGTGTCAGCAGTGGTCGCGGTTCCTTTGACACACAGCTTTCCATAAGAACTTGGTTCTCCCAACCGCGGTTTCTGCCAGTGGCGAGGGATTGGCTTGCGTTACTTTCAGTATAGCAGTAAGTGAACAGGATAGCCTGTGTTCACGTAACGTAACAATGTGGCTCGTTCGCGTATCCACTGTTTCAACAAGTATTACGTAGTCTCAGTGTTTGTAGCCTTAGTTATCCAGCATGCAAAGCGCATGCGCCGTATTATATTGTCATCTGTGGCCTGTCTGGCTCTACCATATTTTTCCACATTATCTCATAAACGGCACGATTTTCTGAAAAACCCTTAATGAACACAAAATTTGTGTTTCAATTTTCTCTACAACTTTTGTGAAGTGATGGATTTATGGACTTTATCCGTCGTCCGAAGAGTAAAATATTAAAACTGAAATTCACAACGTTTCGGAAGCTGGCTCTGCTTCCATCCTCCTGCGTAGGAGGATGGAAGCAGAGCCAGCTTCCGAAACGTTGTGAATTTCAGTTTTAATATTTTAATATTTTACTCTTCGGACGATGGATGAAGTCCATAAACTCATTACCTCACGATATCATACACTATCGTCAAAACCTTTTAGAATTTTCCTACAACTTTTTTCTGAAACACTTGTGATTATAACAAGAAGAGGGAGACGTTATCATAAACGCATGCGTGGGTCTTCATGTAAGGTACCCGTCATTCTTGTCAAATTTTAATAAAGCTTGATTCTTCTCGACAGAATTTAGATAAATATTCAAATATTGAATTTAATGAAAAGCCGTGCATTGGGAGGCGATTTCTTTGCGGACAAACTGACGAAAAGACGTGACGCAGCTAATGGTCATTTCTCACAATTTTGCGAGTGCACCTGGATAGACTGAAAATGTCCCCCTGCTGCTTCTTGCTGAACGAACAAGGCTAGTGATCTGCAGATCGAACTTTGATGTTTTTATTCGTTAGCTGAAAGACGCACATTGCGTTGTATAGGATCCGGTAGGCCTTATTTCGGCAGAGAAACAGATGGACTTGCCTGCATGCGAGCAGTGTTTTAACACCCTTACTTTTATATGCTGAACGCAGGTGATATTTTCAGTATTGGTTTTTGCTTCGGGACTGAACATCCGGTCCTTATTTCCTGGTTTCTGCAAAATGCGTTGTGTGTGGTTCAGTTATCGTGCTGCGTAATATCGAAAATGTCATGTTGTGACAAACTATATGGAATATTTTTCAGCACTGAATATTCGCTCATTTGGTAAAAAAGGAGCAGTTCTTAGTACAACTGAAATGTCGTTACGGTATTTCCAAAAACCACTGAACCCTCTTCCGAGCCAGCTGAATCTAGATCACGTCCTCACAATTTGCTTTTTTAAGTTTCATTTTAGTATTATCCTGCCACGCAAGCTCAGGAATTCCACGAATTTTTTTTTCCCTTGATTTGTTGCTTTCGCTGTGCGTGAGTCGCTTACTGTCATCTCGTCCTCCTTTGGTTCACCACTCAACATTAACCCACTAAGAATGCTGATGATAAAGTACCTGCTTATGCAGTTACTTCATCCTTCTTAACCCTTTAAAGACGAATGCTAATCTGTTTTATATAAGGACTCAGTGCGTACCGCGCTGTAAACACTCTCCACTTCGGTTATAAAAACCAGTCTCTTAATGTTTTATAAGGCAAAAATTGCTGTTTGTTCTGAGATCCGTACAAAACACATAAACGCAATGTCACTACAATGTAGAATTTTTTGAATTTTAAGCCAGGTGCTACGTAAAGTACCCGCAGGGCTTTAAAAGATTGAGGTTAAATATTCTCAGTATCCAGTTCTTAGTTACATTCAACATGCCTTCTTGTCTTTGAGTGAGAAATCCATGCAAAAGCTACTAGTAAAATTGTAGTTTTACGTGCTTTAAAACTTATGTTTTGGGCAAGAGATATGGAGATAAAATATTCAGAAGTAAGTGGTGGCAAAAATTCCCTGACATTTTTCTAGTCTTAATTTCTTCGTGAATGTAGTTTTTATTTGTTACTGCCTTGTCATTTCCGGTTATCTGAATTTTGCCACGTTTTTCAGAGATTTATTAGGCCTATATCTTTTATATTTTGATTTTAACGTGAATTCTCTTGACTTCTCACGCATATATCTACTTTCAAAAATGGTTTCCTTTTGGTATATGACGCCACGTAAACCGTTAGATGAGTGACAGACAGCGAAATTTACTTTATATGAGCAATAAATTTCCATACGCATCTCTCTGAAGACATCACATAGGTTTGTCATTCTCTGCGGTCGTTTAACGTGGCATAATGTGGCCAAGTTTTGAGAATTAACGAGAAAGTAACAACATATAAATCTTTTTGTGTGTTGTATACCGTGTGCATTTTTACACTGTTAAGATAGACCAAAAAATACGCACCTCTTTACAGTTACATATTTGTATCAGTGTCTCCCCTACATTGTGACATTGGTACAAGTACGTAATTGTAAACAGTGTGCATATTTACGCAATAATAACACCAACTAATGCACCAAAAATATATATAATTTTATTCTTCAAAGTCTCCTACATATTTCGGCCCTTCTGGGCCATCTTCAGGGAGAATAATATTGATACACTGTGATTGCGTACTGTCTGCGGTCTAGACCGCAGACCGTACGCGATACCTCTCAAAGGGAGGATGAAACACAGGGCACATTCACACTTAACTGTATAACCGCAACCATAGTGTATCAATATTATTCTCCCTGAAGATGGCCCAGAAGGGCCGAAACATATAGGAGGCTTCTGAAAATAAAATTATATACCTTTAGGTGCATTAGTTGGTGTTATTATTGCGTATGATACAGTGCACGGACATGGAACATATTAAAAAAAATGTGCATATTTATTGGACTACCTTAATAATGGCATATATTTTAAGGATCAGGTATTCCTTTTCTATCTTCATAAATTAGACACCCACAAGTTGCAGAAAAAACTGGTCATACGATTACCCTTCTGTGTACGGGCACAAGGTAACAATTTATTTAATCTGAACTCTCAGTTCTCAAAAAGAACGTACATTATCCTTTCTACTGTCAGAGCAAGGCATGCGTGTGATTTTGTTAGTGGTGGGCGGAACAGCAAGTGAACGGTTATCTGGCGTCGTAAGTTTATTTGAACAGCCGCGTGCCGCATTGCTTTACATTCTAATTATTTCGTATAAATAAAATTACACAGGCTTTCAGTGGACCTAATTCACGATGCTATACCTATTTCAGATTTTATTAGGTTTGAGACATATGAAGAAGATGTGTTTCTATGGGCTTTAATTGGGTAGACAGTGGCTTGGCTCTGAGAGATTTTAGGTTCTCACAGAGGTGTTGTCGAAGGTGCCCTCTGGAATATTACGTTGTATCATTGGGTCAGCAGTTCCTGCTATTTCGAAGGATCGTGATGCATTTATATCCACGGTAAAGGAACCAAAGTCGTGTTAGGTTGCCTTTGATTGCTTGGCCGTCAGGAAAAGGCGCTACGATTCTTTGAAAGTATAAACGCAACGACGCTGCGCAACATTTCAGAACACGTGGGCCTTCAGGTGTTAACCCATTTGAAAGACCTATCACGGTATTCATCTGGAATGACAAAGAAAACCCAGAATATTCTCATTAAGGATAGTTGATGTCTCAGTTGGAATGCAGACTCTGTGAAATTAAGTCTTCCTCGGCACCTGCGCAGAATTTTCCTTTTCTCTTACACAAAGTGGACGGCATGTCGGATGAACCGCTCATTAAAACTTAATATGAAATTAAAAGAAAAGTAATGCTGAATTATAGACAAACTGGACGAAGAAGTCTTGGAAGACCTTTGAAGAGACTAATGGACGGGACCGAAACAGGTCTATTATGGTATAAATCTTTAAGAATGATGATAAAATATTTTCGAAATTTGGATGCATCCGTTTAATTTTCTTTCCCTAGACACTGCAGGTTTTATTTAAAATGAGCACCTGCGTTTCGTGGTGTGGTGAAAGGAAGAATGTGTTCCAAAATAGTTTCAGTTCTAAATCTTCTGTGGGAGAGGCAGGGCGTTTCAGAAGAAAGCGGTGAAGAGAATATTTGACTGCGAGGAAGAAATAAATAGAAGCATGGAGAAAACTGAGCATTGAGTGGGCCTAGCTTATAGAGGATGTATTCAATTGAAATATATGCCTATCATTAAGATTGCGAGAGTGTGGGGTAGATTCATCTGGCACAGGGCTGAGTGCTTCAATTTCCGTAAGTTACGAGTCATTTCTTGGCCAAGTAAGTGTCTATCAGGTTATGAAGGGGTCTGTGCTCCATGAATTAGTCAGTAGTCATTTCGCGGGTCTGTTTTCGTGCGTAAGGAAAATGGACGGAAGGCCACGTATATAAGTAGCTTAACTTCGTGGAATGCATCTTAAAAGCACGCACCTCGCTTAGAGCCGAAAAGTTTGACTGATATGAACAGCGTGCTATGGAAACTATGTTCCAATGTCTGTTATCTATAGACACGATTCTTTCATGCGGATATAGCAGGGACCAGGTTGCTTTGTGGCTGTGCTCCTTAAGACTACACAAAGCTGCAGTCGGCACGGCGTGGTCGCTGTTAGACACACCTCGGACGGGGTTAGGTAACGTTGCACCTCTCTGAAAAACATTTAAATTCGCTATAATTGTATATAATCTCACCAAATTCGCAGCTACGGTCACTGCGGGTGTTTGTGTAACGAAGAGAAAACGCTTGATTGCGCATGCACCGTGCTACCCTCTTACAAAACCCCTCTTCCCCAGCGGCGAAAACTGGCAATTAATCTGGTCAGTATTATAAACATCTGTATTACGTCTTTATGTTCACTTTAATTTTCTTTGCTTCGTGTTACAGTTTACGCATTTCATCACTCGTAAATATTCACCATTTTCTGGTCATCGTAGGTACAGAAACCGCGCAAGTTATTTTGTTATTAAAAATAGAATGATCTCTTCTGGCTTCGACCAATACAGTTTTGGTAGTTGTCCTCCATTGAATTCTAATTTGAGACTTATTTCATATATTTATGGGCAAAACGAGCACATCGTTGACGCCGAAGTTTTCCTCGAATTCTTTTAAAAATTAAAAATTATTTTAGCTGTGTATGGCTAAAGCTCGATCCCAGCTGCCGCGCGGTCCAAGGCGTGGGTCTGCGGCCGTTCGATTGCTGGGATTGCGGGTTCGAATCCTGCCGTTGTCATGGACGCCTGTCTCTTGTGATTGTTGTGTGTTGTCAGGTAGAGGTCTCTGCGTACAGAGGACTCCTACCGAGTGTGGTGTGTGTGAGTGTGATCGTGAAGCCTCGATAATGTGGAGGCTGTGGCCGACTAGGGGCTGTGGCGCCATGGAAAGAAGAATAGCTGTGGTTACATTTGACGAGGTTCTGCAGTAGACCTTTTTTTCCCATGGCACAACAGACCCAGTGGGGCAGGGCCTCCTCATTATCGAGGTTTCACGATCACACTCAGACACACCACATTCGGTAGGACCCCTCTGGACGAGTGATCAGCCTGTCGCAGAGACCTCTACCTCACAACATACATTTAAAACAGACAGACAGACAGACATACAGACAGACAGACAGACAGACAGACAGACACAGACATCCATGCCGCCGGTGGGATTCGAACCAACAAACCCAAGAACTGAATGGTCACAGACCTACGCCTTAGACCGCGCAGCCACTGGTATCAGCCTACCTTTATTAAATGTTTATAAAAGTGACTGATTTATCACGCTGTTACTGTCGACGTGCCTACGACACGTTGTTGAAGTACCAGCGCGTGTGGTAGTTGTTAACTGTTGAATTTTCAGCAAAGTAAACGAAGTGGTGAGACTTTGTGGCGCGGAGTGTACCGGGAGTACTTAGGACTCGGTCCGGGAGAGAGCGTGGCGAGAAGTCCAATGTTTATTCCGGCTCAATCGTGTGGAAAATAAGGGAAGAGCGTGTAACACTGTCGCACTTGCGTTGACGTATGAAATTGGGTAGCGTGGTTCGGAGAGGGGGTTGGTGAAAACAAGGGTTTGCTTTCAGAGAATGGGGGTGAGCTCCGATTTATTAGGATTGTCATTCGTATCCTATAGCGGTTGGAGACGGTCTTGTCGACTGCTGCGACTGCGCAGAAGGGCCATCACTGCTCTGAACTCTTATTGATAGGAATGAATGTGTTTTGCGCTTTGCCTGAGTTAGCGCCTGATTTCACTTTTAGGCTGTATCCTCTAAACTTTGCCTATCTCTCTTTGAAACTGTTTTTCTCTGCAGACATATCCTTTTGGTCTTTATGTACATTACATATCTCAAAATCTGCACGCAGTGGTGCAGTTGGTTGAAGCACTGCTTTACAAACCGAAAGGTTGAGGGTTCGACTCGCGATTATGTCATTGGCATTTTTCATTGACATATTCCTTCCGGTCGCACTATGGCCCTGGGGTCGACTCAGCCTCTAACAGAAATAAGTATCAGGAATATTTCCTGGCGAGTAAAGGCGGCTGGTACGTAGGGCTGACAAACTTACCATCTTAATGTGGCGATTATCTAGAAATCTGGGAGCCTCAACCTCCTGGAACCCACAACACCTGTCCAGGCCTGTAATGGGATTGCTTTTATCTAAAAATCTATTACGGGATTTTCAAACAAACGCGACTAACTAACAGTTTTTCACAATTTGTTACGCTGTACTCATTAGACAGGTGTCAGTTACATTTTCATAAATATTTACCCCAGTTTTGCGTGATTTCAAGCTTCCGAGGCAGTGTAAATGAAATTTTCGTTCTTCTTGGATGTTACATAGTGTTTGTTGGTGGTTAGTTACTGACGTTTCGGGACAACACACACATTCTCTCTTGAAGGGTTGTCCCGAAACGTTGGCAACCCCGTGTAACATCCCATAAGGTCGAAAATCATATTCTAACTTGTTTCTCGCCTCTTCCGTCGCATTCTTTTTGATTTTAAAAATCTCATATGTGGCGTGCAGTATAAGTTACGACGATCCACGTCGGTTTTTGTTTATAAGTATGTATAACAGGATTACATCCACAAAGTCCCCGTCATTTTACAAGTGACAACCTTCATCGCGAGTCTCCCAAATCTTAAGACCTTCCTACCTCAGTCACGTGACTGCAACTTCTACGTAAGCAGAATTGTGGCACATCCACCGCTCTGACTGCAGAAACACACTGATTTAAGCGCACGAAAATTCACGCACTCTCCCAACATGTGTCATGAGCCTAGGTTCGCTTACGGTATCTGAGCCTGAGTCTGGAGACTTTGTGGAATTAATCCTGCTATAAATTTCTCGCCCTTTGGCCTATATATTTTTATCAGCATTATGTTGTGAAACACCCTTTATCCACCGAGAACAGTTCTTACATATGTTTGTCAGGAGGTTAAAGGGAAGCGTGTAACATAACCTCGTGGCCTGCCAAACAGAAACTGAAAACTGATGCTTATGTAAATTTAATTTGCTCAAATGAAAAGCGATTCTCCTGTTGTTGCAGCGAATTAGCTTGTAGAATTATAGCGAGCAAGTACTTCAGAAACCTGAGAACCGGCTTAGGACAGCACATGACAACAGCAAACTCTCGTGATATTCTGTTGTGCACACATGTTGTGTATAACACTTCGTAGGCTAATGGTTCATGTTTTGGTCCGTATCTCACATAAATGTTCAGTTCAGACCTGACACGGAGCAACATGTTTATGTTCGAAACACCAATTGGCTAATATTCTGTAGGAACAAGACAGTTTATTTATGTGAGTTGTGACCGCACAAGGACTATGACCGTAATATTATTAAAAACAATTCGACCACAAAGTCTTAGATTTTGACTGGTGCTCTCGAGGTTTACCAAATGTGCGTGGCAATTAAAGTACGTATATTATGTTCGATAGTGTACATTGTGCTTTTGTTACTCGCAAAAAAACTTCCTGGAATGTATCGCAATGTTCGTCGCCATATACAAATACTGTCATAAGGTACAGTGCCTTAATATAAGAGAAAATAATGTAAAATGTCCGAATTGAAAACAACACAGAACTTAAATATGACCTCTTATACAAAATACTGTAAACGATTTACAATTGTTTATACTAAAATTTTGTTTATACTTTGTTTATTAACCCTTTAAAGACGAAGCGTATCTGTTTTATATAAGGACTCAGTGCGTACCGCGCTGTAAGCACTCTCCGCTTCGGTTATAAAAACCAATCTCTTAATGTTTTATAAGGCAAAATTGCTGTTTGTTCTGAGATCCGTACAAAACACATAAACGCAATGTGGGCACCACGTAGAATTTTTTAACGTTAAACCTGGTCGTACGTAAAGCTACCGCTAGGCTTTAAAGGGTTAAAGTATCTTCATTACGAAATAATACGTACGCTCCAACTAATGCACCAAAATATATATAATCTTTATTCGCAAAAGTCTCCTACATGTTTCGACCCTGCTGGGCCATCTTCGGGGAGAATAATATTGATACACTATGGTTGTGTCTATACAGTTAAGTGTGAATGTGCCCTAGGGCACATGAAGTTTGAATATGCTAAAATGGCTGCCT
Organism: Coptotermes formosanus; assembly: GCA_013340265.1. NCBI lineage: Eukaryota > Metazoa > Arthropoda > Insecta > Blattodea > Rhinotermitidae > Coptotermes > Coptotermes formosanus. Next base: position 248,671 of record BLKM01000173.1, on the reverse strand, counting down.
GTGATGCTACCGAATGTGCAACGTTTCCTCCAGAGTGTGTTTAGCGGGCGGAAGAAACGGTTTTTTTAAGGCAAAATTGTAATCCGGAAACAGGCTTTATAGTTCTGTTGCACCTGACACACACGACACAGTAATATTGTTATACATCCGTCCAATTATACTACAGTTTATGAAGCAACTGGAAGAAACGTAATTTAGAATTATTGCTATTGAATTGGTTGGACGTTTGTCAAATTACTGGATTGTTGTCAGCGCAATTAAGTTTCAGCACTGCTGGTGAGGGTGAAATATGCCTTCCGGAGAAACGTACTTTACGTTCCCTTACAAAGTATAATTCAAAGCTCTGTAGTAGGACGTAATATTATGCTACTACACCTCAGATACGGGCCACGGTGGCGCAGTTGGTTGAGGCACTGCGTTACAAACCGGCAGGTCGCGGGTTCGATTCCCGATGGTGGATTTTTTCATTGGCATAATCCTTCCGGTCGCACTATGGCCCTGGGGTCGACTCAACCTCTAACAGAAATGAGTACCAGGAATATTTCCTGTGGGGTAAAGGCTGCCGGTGCGTATGGCTGGCAACCTACTACCATCATCTGCCGATTGACTGGAATTCTGGGAGCCTCGACCTCCTGGAACCCTTTGGGCCTGTCCAGGCCTGTAACGGGACTGCTTTACCTTTACCTTTACACCTGATGATGATTAGCGTGTTTGTTACAGTAATAATACCGAAAAAGCAAGACTAAACATTTTTTTTGGTGTACCAGAAACTGTCATGGGTCTTGCATGATGTGACTGCTTGTAAACTGTTTTCTTTTCTGTATTTGGTCTTTCAAACTGGTACATTTTCAAAATCCAAAGTACTTCAAAAACTTTACGAACGATTACTGAAAATACTTCCCGAAAATAACTTTCAGGAATTCTTCTGATCATGGCTAGGAGGTGTAGGAGAGAGTAAGAAAAAGTAGGGAGAGAGAATTATTTTATTTAACGATGCTGCCAATTTTCATATTGTACAGCGTCAGTTATAGATGGACGAAATAAGAATATTTGGGTGAAACTGGCAGGGCGAAGCCAAAGGATTTGGAGAGAATCCAGTCCTGTGGCCACTACAGTATATCCGCCACAGATCCCACATGAAATTGGCTGGGATCGGGCCTGAGACTTTGGACACGTCAAATAAATACAGAAGGGAAATGCAGTAAAAGTGTCAGCACCCATTGTGCTTTGTGTATCAGAATCGGCCTGATTATTTAGTTGAGACAATTCGGACAGACCGCCCGGCCAAGCATACTGATTGATGTGAACTTGTGTCGCTCTTACTGTGTAGTAGTCAGGGTCTACTCTGGGTTGTGAAAGGGTGGAAGGGATTACTTTACATTGTCAGAAACAAAATCCGCTTCCCATTATAAAAGAGGCGGTCAGATGTAGGAAGGGGTACGTGGAAACAAGGCTTTGTAATACACGTAGATTTCGATTAAAGAGAACATCTGTTGTAGCGAAGCCTCTGGTGCTTTTGTTCTTAGCTTCATGCGGAGTAAAGATAAAGTATTTCACCGGATTCAGTTTATGTTACTAAAGCATTGCTGACAGCAGATCTAAACACACCAGACTCGAACTGCAGGACTCAACTTTACTGCGTATCGAGTGTCGTGCCACAGTAGCTGTGACACCGTGGCCGTGCAGCAATAGATGCAACACCGCTGGGAACAAATACCGATTTTGGATGTGCTGTTGTGCTTTATATATATATATATATATACACACACACACACACACACACACACACACACACACACATGTTTTTTTAGCCCTATTGTTGGCTTAGACCTCCCCATTTTTGAGGTTCCATGATCACACTCATTTAGACACAACACACTCGGTAGTACTCCTCTGGAGGAGGGATCGGCCAGTCGCAGAGACCTCTACCTGACAAACACTCACAAGAGACAAACATCCATGCACCCGGTGGGATTCGAACCCACGGTCCCAGGAAGCCCCAGGCGAAAGTCCCACACCTTAGACGGCGCGGCCACTGGGATCGGCATATATAGGCATATGGAGTTATAATAATAATAATAATAATAATAATAATAATAATACCTTACAACAGAAATCCAGCGCATGTGGAATGTAAAAACAAAGGTGACGCCAGTAATAATACGGGCAACTGGAACCATTTCAAAATCCTTCAGAAAATACTTGAGCAGCGTACCGGGAAAGCACGATATCAAGGAACTACAGAAAACAGCTATATTGGGCACAGCACACACACTGCGGGAAGTGCTAATGTAGAAGCACAGAAGGGTTAATATTGCAGACAGCGCTATATGCACCATTAACAGTACGCGCAGAATGGCTGCGACACTGTGTACCTTAGGAATATGGTTTGTTTCAGGTATGTAAGTGTGAATACCTGCATAAAGGGGATGATGTTATAATAATAATAATAGTAGTCCAAATTTAAAATGAGGTTAATTGGATTTCATGAACCGTCACGTCAAGAAAGTTAGCTCAGTAACGTGGCAATGATTTCAAGTCGACGGAATAGGCACACAGCACTGAAATTTTTGTTATTCATACTGTCCGTATTCTTACAATTAATGTATCAGCCAACGTTTGCACTTAATAAAATATATTCAGAAATGAGTATAAAACCGCTACATGTTTCGGCATCAGCGTGGCGTCGTCAGGGAGTTATTCAGAACAACGGACTATAAGGTCAAGACGCTGATGTAGGTACTGTGTCGCCCTTGTTGGAGTGATAAATTCTTCCAATAGCGGCGACACAGTATATTTTTTTAGGCGCAAGTTTGGTGATGTATTGATTGCCCAGACGATGTTTAGGCAAATTGGTATTGCTTCTCCTACACATAGGCAGATCATATTTATGACAGCCTATAGCTTATTATTGACTGAAAATGCGTATATTATTCACTAACAAACGTCGTAGTCCCGCTGGTAGCGTTAATCGGCAGAGGGTTTTCGAAATATTCATACTTTCTTTTGTAAAGAATCTGCCGTTGAATTTTCAAAGGTCATTTTGAGATAGCTGGAATGTATTATTTACTGAATTGCTTTAAAGCGCTTCCTGAACACAATATCAAAGCGCATCTTACAGACGCAAACCTGTTTGTTGTAAGAAGTTACATTTATTTTCCCTTAAAACTAATCTGTTCGTTTCTTCTTTGTAGGTTTTGGAAGATCGCCAACACATTTGCTTGGTTTCGGAAGGACGCACGGGTAAGTGAGCCATTTTAATGGAAGTTATGTAATTTTCTAAAATACAATAATTCTCGCATTTCCTCCGTTGCGTTCCGTCGTACTTTGCAGGTTACTGCTGTAAGACCAAAGTGCTATGACTGAAAGGAACGCCCACCGGTATCTCATCTCTAGAGTAGTTAGGCCCCACTAACCTGATAGGTGTTTTTTATAATTCTTCTCATCCTCTCCAGGCGAAGTCGAGATAATGTCTCAAATTAGGCCACGACCACTTCCTTGTCTATTGACCCTGTAATCCTAAAACACAGCTCAGTCTGAGCTTCTCACACCGCCTTGCAGCTTGTCTGTGAAGGTGGCAGCTCTCACAAGATGTCCTGGTGGACGTCAGCTCTCTAAGCGATGAAGCTGATTTGTACAAGGACAGGATAAAATGGACGCGCTGCACGAACTGCAAATGGACAAGTTTGGAAACTCTGTGTGTACGTTGCACATGGGACACAGGCTGTAACACGGCGCACTTCGCTTCACGTTCAGCAGCGCTGTGCAGGTGATGCTGGTACGCTTGGGCTGCGGTTGTTTGGTGAGAGGAAATAGCTGCAGTGGTCGGCTATGTATCTTGTGTATTTGCTGTCGTGTGAAATATGCAAAACCGTATTTTCCAAGCTGTTTTTGAAATATGCGATTCACTAATTTAACGTTATTCTGAGTTGAACTGTCATGTAGTGACCGCTGTTTGGGAAGTTTTAAGCCTGAAGACTGCTAGGGAACCTGTCCCCGACACACAGTGCCTTATATTTCAAAACATATGGTGGGAAATGTCAAAAAAGTCTATAAATTCAAGTACATAGTATCTACTGTTTAACGCTTTAAAGAGGAAAGGTAATCTGTTTTATACGAGTGTAAGGACTGAGCGCGTACCGCGCTGTAAACACTCTCCTCTTCGGTTAGAAAAGCCAATCTCTTAATGGTTTATAAGGCAAAAGTTGCTGTTTGTTCTGAGATCCGTACAAAACACATAAACGCAATGTGGGCACCACGTTATATAAGGACTTGGTGCGTACCGCGCTGTAAACACTCTCCACTTCGGTTATAAAAACCAGTCTGTTAATGTTTTATAAGGCAAAAGTTGCTGTTTGTTCTGAGATCCGTACAAAACACATAAACGCAATTTGGGCACCACGTTATATAAGGACTCGGTGCGTACCGCGCTGTAAACACTCTCCACTTCGGTTATAAAAACCAGTCTCTTAATGTTTTATAAGGCAAAAGTTTCTGTTTGTTCTGAGATCCGTACAAAACACATAAACGCAATGTGGGTACCACGTAGAATTTTTTAATGTTAAACCTGGTGGTACGTAAAGTTACCGCTAGGCTTTAAAAGGTTAATGCGTGAAGAAACAGAATTGTTCGATATCCTGAAGCCCCCTCATCGTGACTTGCCCACTATTCACGTGTGATACCTTATCTTTTGGTTTACTGCTAATTACTTATAATTTAATACTTGTTCCTTCCATTAAACTAACTTGCAAGTGTAACTTCAGAGGGTAGGGTGCCGTCCTGAATTTAATTATTTATGGAAATGGTTAAACTTGTAGAAGGGGCAGTTTAAAGTGTGAATTGTACTTCATTACAAGCATTGATATGCTGCGTGATATAAAAGTAGTTATTTTCATTATTACAGTACAGTTTAGTTCAAGAATTACTTGTTTAGTTCCTCCCTTTGTCAGTGTAAAGTGAGTTAAAGCAATTAATACGTCAACCAAAATTCGCACTTAATAAAATTGATGACAAGCATAAAACTCCTACATGTTTCGGCACCGGGGTGCCATCTTCAGGGAGTTTTGTTAAACAAAGGAGTGAAAGCTCAACACGCTAAAGTGTGTATCTAAGAATTAATAGGCTAATAGACCTCATAGGAAAAATGTAATAAGTCAGCATCAAGGTAAGGGAAGTAAATGTGGTCTCTTGTATCGGACCGGCAGTGTCATACTTTACGCTACAAGAAATGGGTACACCCAAGGGATGTGAAGATATTTGGCCCCCAGAGCTTGTCTACTTGTGTTAGCGAAGATAAACCCCACCTTGGTGAGACTCGAACTCACGTTGCCCAGCTCTTAGTCACTCTGCCATCTCAGCATCACATTGGTGTTACAAGTCACGTTGAAATGAAAGCAGTTTAACAGTATTTTCTTTTATATTTTTCGTACCGTGTACGTACCTGTGCCATTTGACGTGTGTCAACAAGCAGCTCGTACATACAATTCAGTAACAGTTGGCATTCCAGTCTTTATTTATCCCGATGTGTTTCAAGGCATCACAGCGTCATCCTCAGGGGGTACTTGTTAAAAAACAACAAAAAACCTTTAAAAACTTTAAAAATCTTAAAAGAATATCCAACGCAGTTTTTCAGTTGCCGCAAAACACACGTTTCACATCGCAAGCACTAACGCCCTTGCTTTTTCTGAAGACTGTAACACGCTGTAGAATGAGCTTTCTTGAGGGTTCGTTGTACGTATAATACAAGAATAAAAATTATATTTGGCACAATGTAGGCTTTGTCCCTCTGTCGGAATGATGTGTCTTCACAACAAATTCGTGGCCGGTGAGATACGACACTTTTACACCATAGAGTGACCACGTCTTTGGCTGTAAGTCATGCAGCTTTACCACGCCGATGTGAAGTACGCGTATAATGCGATAGAGGGCGCTGTGTTCACATGTATAGGATTCCGGTAATTGATTCTGTTAACAATATAGAATGGGGGCAGTTTTACCTTCACTGCCTTCTTTGTGAGCAGGTGGATAAACTAATTACAAGGCAGACAAATGATTGAGTGAGAGCTGCCTGAACAACAGACAGCACGTTTGAAAGGTCTTATATAAAGAAATATTTCAATTCGGTAAATACAGAGAGTATGGCAGAAACAGTAACTTATCACAGTCTAAGTAAGATATATCTATTTTAACCCTTTAAATACGAAGCGTATCTGTTTTATATAAGGACTCGGTGCGTACCGCGCTGTAAACACTCACCACTTCGGTTATAAAAACCAGTCTCTTAATGTTTTATAAGGCAAAAGTTGCTGTTTGTTCTGAGATCCGTACAAAACACATAAAAGCAATGTTGGCACCACGTAGAATTTTTTAAGGTTAAACCTGTTCGTATGTAAAGTTACCTCTAGGCTCTAAAACGTTAAAGATCAGTGAGGGGGGGAGGGGCATTTTAACGATGCTGCCAATTGTTAAAATGATGTAGCCTTGGTTGTAGATGAAACATATGTAGGGCGTAGGGAAGATTAAAACTCATCCTTGTACCATTTAGTTTACCAAAAATTCCACTTTAGACGCAACCTCAGTATGGAGGCCTGGTGAAATGATGCTGACTGGGAAAACCCGAAGTACACGGAGAAGCGACTGTCACTTTACCCCCCACGTGGACTTAATTGAAACTTTAAGTTGAGGGGCCGGCGTCTAAAACGTCGTAGCCATAAAAAAGAGGCATTAAAAATTCAAAATTTCTGGTACGTCGAACATATAAACACTCAAGTTTTCTGGGATATTTTTAATTTTCAGCAACACCCTATAAGAACCTCAAATCTTGGAAGACATTTTAATTGTTTAACCCCTTCCATGCAGATCTTAAAATAAGAGGTGCGTTTTTATGATAATTGAGTATTTCGAATTAATAAAACCCACAGCTTTTGCCCAAAAGAAATCAACGCCTGTACAGTGCTGATGGAACACATCAGAGGTGTTTATTGTAGGCCTAATCGAAGAGGCTAATAAGTCAGTTCCAGCAATGCTCGCCTCCTGTTCGCAGTGAGGAACACATTAAAAACAATGAGTGTATGAAGGGACTGATACGGAAATGGGAGTAATTCAGTCACGTGATCGTGATAATAGCTTACGACAGACGAGACTCTATCCGAAGATGGTTTCAGTGTCGGTATACTAAAGTAAGTCAGATAATTATGACGTGGTAGGAAACCACAAGCGGTCAGCTGTGCCTCGTGCGCACCTTGCCCCACCTACGGCAATTTCAGATTCAAGCAGCCTGATACAAATGTCAATTTTGCTTGTAACAATCAACACTGACTTAACAGGCGTATCCAATGTGAACATAACCACATCTCGAAGATGTTTTCACTCCCTTTGACACGTCTGTTTGACGCAATAAAGAACAGCAGTGATTTACAGCCCAACTGCCATACAAGATTCCAAGTAGCGGTGTTTTCGTTATTACTTTGGCTATCTTTTATTCTGCTTGTCCTGGCTTTGTTATTCAAGGACACATTCTTGCTAGGACTAAACGCACATGTTCACGCCGATCAGGAGGCATTAGTGATCGGTGTGAACATTGAGTGAAGCTATAGGCCACTGTGTTTTTTAAGGTGGTGTAGTCTGTGAGAAGTGGACCCTGTGCAAACATATACTGGACTGGAGTACGTTTTTAAATGAAATTAACTAAACTCTCGTAGAATGTATGTGGCTGTGTAAACTCATCCAGCGAATTAACAAAGACGACAGAGATTAAGCTTTAGAAAGGAGGTTTGGGAATTTGTTTCTTCAGCGTTGTGTATTTTATTGGGGAAAGAGAGGTGCATACAGAATTTTGGTGGGGAGACCTGACGGAAGGCGACCATTTGGGAGACCCAGGCGTAGATGGAAGGATAATATTGAAATGGATCTTCAATAGGTGGGGTGGGGCAAAAACTGGATTGAGCTGGCTCAGGATAGGGACAGGTAGCGGTCTCTTGTGAATGCGGTAATGAACATCCGGGTTTCATAAAATGCGGGGAATTTCTTGACTAGCTGAGAAACTGTTAGCTTCTCAAGAAGGTCTCTGCTCCATGGAGTTAGTTAGTTAGTTAGTTAGTTAGTTAGTTAGTTAGTTAGTTAGTTAGCGTACTGCATATTACAAGTAGTTTCAGACCATCCGTTCTCCTAAAATGAGCTGAATATATTGCAGTCTGCCGCTGTGCTGTCGACATTTAACTCTGAAGTTATTTGCCTGCCCATCATGAAATATATATAACTCAGTACATGTGAAGTTCTGAAGCTTGTTTTTATCAGAATTACACGCACCTTCTGTGCTTCCAGGTACCTTCAGTGGCCAAATTGTAACAATAAGATAAACAGCTTTAATTTAAAGAAACGTATTAATGGGAGAGCGCAAGACTATGTGTGAAAGAAAGACAAAATTTCTAGAAGTTAATAAATCTACAGAGTAGAATTGAAAATATAGGACCCTTATATTTTTATGCCGCGTTAAAATTTGGTCTCTTACATAAGGGAGGAAGATAAATTCAGGGGGATTAGGAAGGTCGTGCTCAGTAGAATTTGTTGCCCGAACAGGGAGCTAGAAACAGGAAGCTGGAGAAGCTTGGATAATGAAAGGTATATAGTTTGAAATATTATCGAATTTAGGGAGACAGAACCTTGAAGGAGTAGGGAAGGACCTACGGCGCAAACGGGACAGGTAGGAAATGCATACAAAATATTTGTTATGAAATTTGTTGGCACAGGACCACTTTAAATAGGGCGATAATGTTAAAATTAATGTTGAAATAAGAGATTTTGTGGTGCAGCTTGAACAAATTTTGCCCAGAGGAATGGTGGAGTGTTGTGACCAAATTATTGTAGCTGTGGTTTTTATATAAAGACAGCATACGTTTGGAATTATTAGATTCTGTAGAGGAAGTTAGTCCAGTGCAGGGTTATGTATATGATAATAAACCTTAGGTTATGTTTTCGTGAAGGATCCAGATCCACAGTGTTGGGTAGTCAGTTAACACGCTGCCTTAATCTATTGCTTCCACAGATCCACAGTGTTGGGTAGTCAGTTAACACACCGCCTTAATCGACTGCTTCCACAGATCCACAGTGTTGGGTAGTCAGTTAACACACCGCCTTAATCTACTGCTTCCACAGGTCCACAGTGTTGGGTAGTCAGTTAACACACCGCCTTAATCTACTGCTTCCACAGATCCACAGTGTTGGGTAGTCAGTTAACACGCTGCCGTAATCTACTGCCTCCAGTGTAACAGATCACCACACTAACAATTACCAGCAGATCTACATATACAGCAGACCAAGTATTATTATGTAATTGTTTTATAAAATATCGTCTGGTGTTCTCCCTGATGATGGACTGACACGGCCCGAAACATGTGGGAGTGGAATGTTTTTAAATATAGGCTCTTATTTTGTACCTGTGACAGTTAGTGCATTTGTTGGATGATATTAATAAAAGCGGAGTATTTACACTTATTGAGAAGCTTACAGTGCCGCAGCTGAAGTACGGGAAAGACGAGTTCGGACAGTTGCTGTTGCCGCTTTGCCAGAGTCAGTAACTGAGCCAGGTTTATTGAAAAACATGGAGAAATAATGAGGGAGATGTAAGTAATTACACGTGCATTAACTAGGAAACACGCTGCGCTATTTACCGAAATCACGATCACGTAAATAAAGTAGGTGGATATTGATTGATAGGTGATAGACTTTAGGTGCTTGGCTTTGGTGACTTATTATTTAAGAATTTATAGAAAATTGTTTAAGTCCTTGTCTTAATCCCTAATGTGGGCGTCTTCAACTCTGACTTACGAAAATTCGCAGCCGGTTCCAAAAATATCTTTATGTTTTTATTTTATAATCTAAACTTTTCCAGCTTAAAGTCGGGTCTCCCTAAACTCACTCATAATCTGTAAAACTAATTGGGCATATTTTAAGATTTACAGCTTTCCTTACCCTCTCACTGGCCAGTTTTTTTTTTAATTTTGTTGTTATAAGATAGATTTAAAAAGATTGAGTTAGAAGGAGACTTAGTGAAAAAGATTAATATGAAAGACAATAATTAACAAGCTCAGTGGTTGCTTACAATCTGTTTCGCAAAATATGGATCTCTTAATCAACAGTTGTTGTTTTCCTAAAGAGCACTAACCGACTGACCTTCCTTGTGGCGGCTGCCTGTTCTGTGTGATGTGGGAAGCAAATTATTAAGCATATTTGAATTAATTACCGTCTTCAAAGCTTTAATGTTGTATGTAGTATATATATGGCAACTAAAACCAACAAATGCACACAAGTTTATGGAAATATATAATAAATGTAGTAATACATCTACATGTTGAGGCCACTCGTGTGGCCATCCTCACGGAGGTGGGTTACGAGTAATGAATATGTTGAGGTGTTACAAACGTTTGTGAAGCAATGCACATGCAAAATATTAAAATTAGATGGTAATTTTAATATTTAATATTTTACATAAATTAAATTACTTGATAGTTCTAGTATTAAATGTTTTACATGCGAATTTCTTCACATGACTTTTGTAACATCTCATTGTATTTATTCTTCGTGACGCACCTACCTAAGGACGGCCACATGAGTGGCCGAAACATGTAGCAGACGTTACTACGTTTATAATATATTTCCATAAAGTTACGTGCATTTGTTGGTTCTAGTTACCATATCCAACTGTTCAGTGCACGGTTATGGATCATTTAAAATTGTTTAATGTTGCCTTCCAATGTTATTTTCTGTCTTCTAAGTAGACGTTTCCCAAAATTTTCTCCTCTACTAAAGAGTCATGAAATTTGGAAAACATATCGTAGGGCTAAATTTGATCACGGTAATGGTTATTTTAATACACTAAGCCCGAAGTGGTAGTAATTCGAAATGTAAGACTTACATAAAATTATTTCTTGTGTAATGCTGCAAATACAAGACAAAGATACGTGCACCGGGCAGCAGACGCTACAGACACATCAGTAACAACAGAAGTTCGAGTCTTGCCACATGAATTAGTTCCTCATTGCACGCTGTCAGGGCAGTATAATGCATAAAGGAGCTTTGTCTGGGCCCACAAACTTTACTTTCAATCAGCTCTCTCTCGGTATCTCATCGTGCGTGCGAATTGAAAAGAGACCAAACAAAAACACAAACTGTGAAAGAAATCACTTTGCCCTATCTACCTGTCAACCCATGTATAGGTCTTCTATGTGTGTTCTTCTCGCTACGTCGTGTTCTGTTTTCTCCGCGGTTTGGTGGAATTGAAATGCCCCTTTTCCTGCTTGCATGGACAAGGCTATGAGCTGTGAAATTAAGCTTTCGGCTTGTCGGCCACAGTGCATTATGGATATAAAACAGTCTATTTCCCTCATGGCCAGAGCTCTTTATTCAATTTATACTGACTAGGATACCTTTGGCATTTCATGGCTATCCAACAATGAGGGATTGGCAACAATAGGCTAGAGAATTGGGAGCGAAAGGGATCTATAGGCGTGATGTGTTATTAGGTCTTCATGATCCGAATGGAATATTCTAGGATATTAATACGTTCTGTTTATTATACCAACTAAATGCAAGTTGTATCTTTGTACTGTTCTTAAAAACAGTACAAGTTGCGCCTTTTATACGCAAATGACATCAACAACAGTGTGTGATACAGAGAGTGAAACCTTGTAAAATGTAACTGGCAATTGGTTTTAAACCTGGCATATTGTTGTCCCTGAAGATGGTAGGCTTGTACAGGAACATGTCTGAGCTACGTGTTTAACAGTTATGTGTAACCAATAATGTGCCTTTGGTTGGTACCATAAATTGAGTACACTGGTCTAAACAATGCACGGAATGGACAGCTTAAAAATTCGAAGTCATGTTCACGCCGGGACATTTTCTGTACAGCGTTCTGGCCGACACAGGGTGGTACAATAAACACGGTTCTTACTAGGGCTGTTTTACATCCTCTTGGTTCCTGTCACACATGACGCTTCCGAAACTGGATATATTTTTGTTATCAGGTTCTCGGGGTTTTATTATAATTCTGTTTAATCCTTTCTTGAAATTCTTCTATTCTTATCTTGGGCTGATGATACTTTAATTTTTTTCTAATAAGTCGAACCCGGTTATAACGACATTGGTTTATGCTACACGTCTTCTACAGCGTCAGATATTCTGTCGTACAGATTAATACCTCGCCGTCAACCATAAATTTAAAGTACTCGGTTATAACAACACTCGTTTAAAAAGACACAAAACAATCGGTCCCTTTCATTACGTTATAGCCGAGTTCGACTGTATGCAGAGCATATAGTTTACAGCTGCTTTCAGTGTCCAGTGAGTGAAATTATTTCTTGCTGATGATCCCAGTCTCTGCACTAGATAACAGTAGATCCACGTTCAGAAACGGATGTGTGAACACGATGAACAGCGTCCATAATAATAGCCATGTTTATTGTACGAGGCTGTCATTAGAACCGTGTACAGATTAGCCTAAAGTAATGCAACTTTAACGAGCAGAATTATTGTTAAATATATTATGCCTGTGTTGTGGGAAATTTATTACAGATACATCAGGCTCACATATTAACCGTTTAAAGCCTAGCGGTAACTTTACGTACCACCAGGTTTAACATTAAAAAATTCTACGTGGTGCCCACATTGCTTTTATGTGTTTTGTACGGATCTCAGAACAAACAGCAACTTTTGCCTTATAAAACATTAAGAGACTGGGTTTTATAACCGAAGTGGTGAGTGTTTACAGCGCGGTACGCACTGAGTCCTTATATAAAACAGATACGCTTCGTCTTTAAAGGGTTAAGATAACTTCACCCTAATATTATTCCACGAATATTATAAAATATGACTCGCTTCCTTAATCCACTGTTCTCGGCAATAAAGCAAATAGTGTGTCATGAAGCTGTAATTTGTTCCACGCAAATAGAAACTCCTGGTCCAGTGACCAACATTTGACCAAAGCAACAATACAAGAGACAAACTTTCTATTTGCTGTTTATCTGCAACATTTGCCTCCAATCCACGACAGTCTACATCTGGACGACAATTGCCTGGTCGATGAATGTGTGGAACGAAGCTGCGTAATAGACATTATCCAGTTGGTTATGCTGTTCTTGGAGAGCGACAAAATGGCGATGACTAAACCATTTAATCCGGAAGCAGTGAGGTGAATGATATAGGAGGGGAGTACAGGGCGTGTTTAATCAATCCTGTGACGTCAGAACAAAGAGTTGTTTTGGTAAAGTAATTAACTGATGTTAACAGCTTTCCATCTCTAAACAAGCACCCCGCATCCCATTATCTAACATCGTGCCAAAGCAATGCAACAATCACGCGCTATAATTAATCCTCCATATGAATGGGGTGCTGCTGAAGTGCAGAAAATCATCTGCATTGTTTAAGCAAGGGCATGAAAAACCTTTAGTGCAGGAAGAGAAGCAGAGTGACAGAAGGTCTATTCTGCTCTTTGCCGGTGTCGAGCCTTAGCATTTAACATCTTGTAAATAAATGAATCTGCTCCTATTCAATACTGTTATGATTTGTTAAAATATAATTTCGAATTTGTTTAGAAAACAAGAATGTCTGTGAGAAAGATGAAAAAGAATACCGGTTTTGTATAAAGGGCAGAACAAATTAGTGAGGTTTACCAAATAGTGGTAAGGGTAGTATAGTTGGTGGTTTTAACCTTTTAAAGCCTAGCGGTAATTTTACGTACCACCAGGTTTAACATCAAAAAATTCTACGTGGTGCCCACATTGCGTTTATGTGTTTTGTACGGATCTCAGAACAAACAGCAACTTTTGCCTTATAAAACATTAAGAGATTGGTTTTTATAACCGAAGTGGAGAGTGTTTACAGCGCGGTACGCACTGAGTCCTTATATAAAACAGATACGCTTCGTCTTTAAAGAGTTAATTGGGTAGCCAAGTAACTGACTGACTGCCTATAGCAGGATTAGATGCAAAAAGTCCCCGTCATTTTCCGTGATAACCTTCAGCGCGAGTCTGACAGACCTTACGGACCTACCACCTTAGTCACATGATTGCAATTACTATGAAAGCACACAGCCGTCCCTCTAATTTTTTTACAGCTGCGCGGACCTGCTGCTACTGCCCTGAGCAGAAAATCTTTAAACGACCTGACGACTGCGCGGCGCTTTAAAAGTTTTTTTTTCAATATTCATAGTAAGGATATTTGCAATGAAAACTGAAAAATTGCAGCTGCGCAGCACCAATTCAGTGTGAGCGGGAACATTTCAGTTACTGCGCGGCCGCGCATCCGTGCAGCTTAGCAGGAACATTGAAAGCAAACGAATACAGTCACCTCCACCACTTTGATTTCAGAACACACTAATCTACGAGCACACGACTTTGCGCCATCGCCCTTCTTGTGACATCAGCATAGGCTCGCTAACGGCACTTCCTTCTGAAGCTGGAGACTTTGTGGAATTAATCCTGTTATAACTAAATAATTTTATGGCTTACAATAAAAGAGGACCGCCCTGGCAGGGCATGTATCACGCATATTATATATGATAAATGTAGGCTTATACTTAATTTTATTACGGAGACTCGAAGCAAAGAGACCGTTTAAGAAACCTACGTATAAACATAAGGATGGCCTTACAGTGCATCTTAAGCAAAAATGTTGTGTTATGTTCGCTGTAACCTTCTAAGTCATTGTGGAATGTAGTGGCAAGGTACTGTGCACGCGGTAACCAGCCTTATAATTCCATGAGGGGTTGGGCATTAGTTTAGTGTATAATCGACTATCAGCTTATAACCGGACACTGATTTAAGGGGAATCTTGAAATTGCTTGAACAGATTTAAGACTTGGTTATGTTTTGGTAACAGATGCGTAGGAAGGCCACCCTAGACGGGATACCATAAAGTACGGAGTGGGGGGGGGGGATGTTTGGCATCGACCACCATAAAACACTTGCATGTTTAGGAAGGATTTTGGTTACAAAAGTGTCTGGCAATGCACATGTGTAGTCGGGTAGAAATTTTGTTAGGAGGCTAGGGGGTGCCAATTGAAATAAAGACTTTGAAACTTAGTTTCGGCATATTGGGATAAAAGACGTTTCCGTTTATTAGCCTATAGAAGTTGGTAGCGGGTGAGCGAATGGGGGCAGAGCGGTAAAAAGAAAGCGAACGAGAGGACGGAAGGGACAGACTCGGAAGGACCCCGGCTAGGGAACGCGTTTTTATTTTTCATATGATTTTGGGCTATGAACCTGCAAATTACTCTCTGTGGTTGAGTTCCGAGTGAAGGCGGTTGATTGGGGGCAGTACTGATGAAAGAGTTGCGGTATCTCCAGCGTAAAGAGTGTATCTTTGGACATTACGTTGAATAATAAATAATGAATTGATAATAATTATTAGTAAAAAGTGTTTGAATATCTTAGTGTGGGCGAGCATCGTTTCTCAATCCAACATCCCGCTGATCCCTTGGAAGCACCACACAACACTTTCCCTGGGAACGATCTTACACTCTACCGCAAATATTCACCTAGCCGTCGTACCAAACATGCTGGCACCCAGCCAGTAGTGCAGAAGTGTTGATACAGGCTATTCGGCTCGCATTGTTGTGGTGTGTTAAGGGCTATTGTGACTAAGACTAGTCCGTGGGTCCGGTCGCAAGTTTTCAAGAAGGTGTGTCCGCCCCCTGAGAGTTAAAATATGGGGATCAATTTGCTGAAACTGTCGCATCGAAAGGTGAAGTTAGAGGATCACTGCCACAGCGATTCATCCAAATAACCTGCTTGAATTCCGGACATAATCCATTATCCCGCGACACTTGTTGCTGCTGTAGTGCTTTGTAGCACATTACGTCAGCTGTCACACAGAACTCTGTTCGCTCCAAGCGATCGATGCCTTATGTATACTAAAACATAAATTAATGTCTTTTTTAGGACGAAAAGTCTCACTTCTGAATGCGTCCAAACAGAAGTCATTATTTGTAAATGATAACATGGCATTCAGTTGTGATCCTTTCGTATAGCAATTTGAAGTCATTACGGTAACACAAATGTGCTTCATACTGATGTGTTTGTAATGTCATAAATAGTACCCATTATGTGAGTGATTTCCCATAGTGAAGGGGAAAAACTCGACTTGTTTTTCATTAACTTTCCTCAGGCAAGCCTAGATGTTTATCGGGAAGGAACTGGCGAATGCAACTTGATGTTACGGATTGAGTTAGGAATACTATTCTGCCATTAAGTTTTAGATTATTAACCAGGGCTGTGGAGTCGGAGTCGGAAGGAAGTTTAGATGGAGTCGGAGTCGGAAGGAATTTAAGTGGAGTCGGTTTCGGAAGGAATTTTTAGGGAAAGTCGGAGTCGGAGTCGCTAAAAATGTACCGACTCCCACTCCGACCTCAGTCTAAAATCTTAACTAGATACACCAAATCCAGAACGCTGATAGCTACAGTAACCATTAGACGTATACTTAAATATAGGTTATAAGTCTAAACAGTAGCCTGATGATTCACGTGGTGGCGATGAAATGTCATGCAGGTTTACCGTTATTAATACATACTGAGCTATTATGAAGGAGTCGCAGTCGGAGTTTTAAAAATCGAGGAGTCGGAGTCGGAAGTTTTGAAAATCGAGGAGTCGGCGTTGGAGTCGGAATCGGAGTCAGAACTTTTGTGTACCGACTCAACAGCCGTGTTATTAACATGTCGATGACGACCACCTGACGAACTTTATGGTGCAGAATAATTCTTAAAAGGCTGGCAGTGGCTCATCTGGTGGGGGAAAAAATCGACGTAAATATTATTTTTCGGATTGATTCCGTAAGTACCATTATACTTGCAGGACGTTAGTTCCTCATACCGGTGTTGCCGAAGATCCATTTCTTCAGGGATGTGAGGGTGCCGTTGGGCAAGCTGTTCTCGAAGCTTTTAATGATCCTTGGACTGCCTGTCACTGAAGATAAAGGCACGAAAACCTTTCGAAACATGGGGCACTATTCGCCCAACGAAGCAAGCCATTTTCCTACATTAAACCCTCTAAAGACGAAGCTTATCTGTTTTATATAAGGACTCAGTGCTTACCGCGCTGTAAACACTCTCCACTTCGGTTATAAGAACCAGTCTCTTAATGTTTTATAAGGCAAAAGTTGCTGTTTGTTCTGAGATCCGTACAAAACACATAAACGCAATGTAGGCACCACGCAGAATTTTTAATGTTAAACCTGGTGGTACGTAAAGTTACCGCTAGGCTTTAAAAGGTTAATTGAATCACTTGTCATTATGCTCCCTTTTATAATTAAGTTTTAAAAGGAGCTTTTCCCTTTTGGCTTTTCGGCTAAGGTGCTTCCTTTATGTCTAATCATTCACTTGTTGTCTCCTAACTCTTCTGTCTTATCGTCCATGATTTGAACACCATTGCTTGGTAAAGTATAGTTTAATAGAGTTTGAAGGTTCCTGTTAGGCAGTTTCCTGCAGTATTTTGTTTACTAAGTTCAAATAATCTTCACGACACTTGCTCTAAAAAATTACAAATTTTATTCTTTCTCACTTTGACAAACTACGTGTCACATGCGTATCATATAGTTAGCCCGTCTTCCTGAAGAAAAGCAAATAGGCATGTGCCTTCGCCATGCTGTGTGTTTGTGCGTGCGTGCGTGTGTGTTTGTCTGTGTCTGTGAATAGCTCTAGTTTCGTGTGGCCGTTTCAATTTTCGGGACAGTTCACCGATTTTGCCGAAGCTTGGTGTGAACCTTACACCTACACCACTAAGTAACATACTGAAGTGTGCGATTTGATTTCCTGTTGCCGTTACCACAGCGGTGGATGCTAGAAACAGTGACTGGCTCCAGCAGTTATGTGACACTTAAGAGACGTGGCCATTGTGGTTAGGGGTCCCATGTTTTAAAAACTAAAAGCCAAGACATGTAATAACATTTATGGTTCGTGGGAGACTGGGGGGGGGGCCCCAAGAAAGCAAATGTTTTGACCCGCCACGCAGTGGAAACAGCACAGTGATTTATTAACATTACTACAACGACGTAACTCACAAAAAAAAACCGTGATATACACATATAGAAGAAATTAATAATAATAACAATAATAATAATAATAATAATAATAATAAGAGTTGTTATTCTTGTCGTCGTCGTCGTTGTTGTTGTTCTTTTTCTTCTTATTCTTCTTCTTGCTTTCATTCCCACAGCCTTAATCATGCCCCCTGAGACTGCACTTCGATTAACCCCGAGTTGCCACGGTGGCATTTCCCCCACTGTTAATTAAGTACCTTATATATATATATATGTATAGCTATAGCTGTATTCAACTGGGACAGCGTCACAAACCGGCAGGTCGCGGGTTCAATTCCCGATGGTGTCACTGGCATTTTTCATTGGCATAATCCTGTCGGTCGCACTATGCCCCTGGGGTCGACTCAGCCTCTAACAGAAATGAGTACCAGGAATATTTCCTTGCGGGGGCGGCCCCCCCCCCCGGGGGCAAAGGCGGCCGGTGCGTAGAGGCTGACAACCTTACCACCTTCATATGCCGACTGTCTAGAAATCTTTGAGCCTCAACCTCCTGGAACACTTAGGGCCTGTCCAGGCGTGTGTAGGGTTAGCTTTACCTTTACCGTTACCTTTACCTTTACCTTTACCTTTATTCAAACACTTATATTTCACTTTGTCTAATTATCTTCCTAGATCTGTAATAAATGCTTTACTTATGAAGACTAGTAGTTTCCTGTCTCCTACCTCCCCGTTCATATCCAGTATCTTAGGTCTGGTTTCCCCAAATAACTTTCCTGAAAGCATGGAGTTAATCTGGAAAGAACAATGCTAGTTAAATATTTGATAGAAGGTGATAAGGATGGCATATTTTGCTGTTTAATAGTTTACTGATTTATTGTTTACGTTAGAAATAAATTAAAAGAGTCACTCTGCACACCGTAAATGAATATGGGCAAAGGAATTAGAGCTCCCGTCATTCTTAGTCTCTGCATTGGGTGGGGGGAATGATCAGCTTCATGCCATCGCTACTTTTAACTTCGCAGGAAGTAGCTTCTTTAGCTATTGTACTGGAGGCTGAGTGGGACACAGAGCCCGTGTGGAAGCTTTCAACACGAGATAAGCCTCTTGACTGTGCTGGGAATCGAACTAAGTTTCCTTGCACATTTACCCCACAGTTTAACTATTACAGTGAATATGCTATCCCGGCTACGCTTTTAATTAACCCTTTAAAGACGAAGCGTATCTGTTTTATATAAGGACTCAGTGCGTACCGCGCTGTAAACACTCTGCACTTCGGTTATAAAAACCAGTTTCTTAATGTTTTATAAGGCAAAAGTTGCTGTTTGTTCTGAGATCCGCACAAAACACATAAACACAATGTGGGCACCACGTAGAATTTTTTAATGTTAAACCTGGTGGTACGTAAAGTTACCGCTAGGCTTTAAAAGGTTAAATAGGTAATATAATATTAAAAATAATTGTACCAGGGTCTATAAATAAAGAGGTTTCTTCCATAGCTATGAAAGCTGTTCGTCCAGTATTAAACAATGTAATGGAATTGAAATGAAACTGCAGAAAGGTTGACTTTTACTTCCGTGAAGACTTATCTGCTGTTTTAAGGGAATCTACAGGAGGAACTTGGAGAGCTGGCGGAAGGGCCTTCAGCCCCTACGGTGTTTGTCACAGAGCCGTCCGCGACACTCGAGAACAGACACTGTGTTGTGGACTTGGTTTCTGTCAGAACAGTCCTTAAGTACAGGGAGGAGGCGGCGGCTTTCTTTTAACCAATGAGCATTTTAGAAACACTCCCCATTTTATCTGAGATAAGTTCCTATCCTGGGGATTCTTCACTCCGGAATATCTGTGTTGGTTTCCACAGGAACAGGGCAGCTCCGCCATGTTGCTATTTCTGCTTCTTGTCAAACTGAACGCGTTTAAAGATGCGACCACATTATCGTCGATAATTAAGTTGGCTGGATTGTAAAAACCGATATTAACCCTTTAAAGACGAAGCGTATCTGTTTTATATAAGGACTCAGTGCGTACCGCGCTGTAAACACTCTCCACTTCGGTTATAAAAACCAGTCTCTTAATGTTTTATAAGGCAAAAGTTGCTGTTTGTTCTGAGATCCGTACAAAACACATAAACGCAATGTGGGCACCACGTAGAATTTTTTAATGTTAAATCTGGTGGTATGTAAAGTTACCGCTAGGCTTTAAAAGGTTAAAGACGAAGCGTATCTGTTCTATATAAGGACTCAGTGCGTACCGCGCTGTACACACTCTCCACTTCGGTTATAAAAACCAATCTCTTAATGTTTTATAAGGCAAAAGTTGCTCTTTGTTCTGAGATCCGTACAAAACACATAAACGCAATGTGGGCACCACGTAGAATTTTTTAATGTTAAACTTGATGGTACGTAAGGTTACCGCTAGGCTTTAAAAAGTTAAGGGTCTGTTAATAAGACTATTTTTTTCAAAAAATATTAATTATTTTGGCATTAAAATTTTACAAAATATCCGACTACTGTTTCATTGCAACAGCAGAATCATGCTGTCATTTGTCCGAATTGCCGTACAGAACCCGAAATAAAGGCGTTCGTACGTATATTTACTGCCAGTAAGTTTGTAAGAAATTTTTGTGATCGTTTGAATATTATTGACTTGTATAATTTCGGAATAGGTAAGCATTTGATGTGCCCTATCATAGGTCCTGATACACGCTTATTTGGAGACCTTTTAAGATTTTCTAAAAGATTTAAACAAATGGCCACCATAGTATAGGCCGACACAGAATTTCATGAGGTGTTCCTTGCGCCCTTACTGTCAACTGAATTGTGCCATTACGTATTGAGAAATTAGTCTTTATTCTCTTTTTTTAGGGCTGTACTGGTTGTGAATGAAACCTGCAGTTCTTTGGTGGTAAGATAATGCAATCACGTGTACAATATTATTATTATTATTATTATTATTATTATTATTACATCATCCCTTTTACGCAGGTATTCACACTTACATACCTGAAACAAACCACGTTTCTAGGGTGTAGAGTGTCGCAGCCATTCTGCGCGTACTGTTAACGGTGCATATAGCGCTGTCTGCAATGTTAAACTCTTTTGTGCTTCTACATTAGCACTTCCCGCAGTGTGTGTGCTGTGCCCAATATAGCTGTTTTCTGCAGTTCCTTGATATCGTGCTTTCCCGGTACGCTGCTCAAGTATTTTCTGAAGGATTTTGAAATGGTTCCAGTTGCCCCTATTATTACTGGCGTCACCTTTGTTTTTACATTCCACATGCGCTGTATTTCTATTATAAGGCCTTTGTTATTATTATTATTATTATTATTATTGTTGTTGTTGTTATTATTATGATACTTGTTGCAGCTGATCATTAAGGTAGAATTCTTCTGGATAACCTTACAGTCCTACAAATGTTCGGAAATGTCCCTGCCTTTTATGCAGCCCGAATATTCACTATCCTGTTCACAATGCCCAGAAGTGGAGCCTATGCTGCGTTCCAGTGGCGCGACAGCGTCCGGCGGGCCAGGGCCTCCTCAGTATCGAGGCTTCATTATCAGACACAGACACACCACAATCGGTACGTCTTCTCTGAACGGGTGATCAGCCCGACGCATAGAACTCTATATGAGAAAACAGAACACTCACTAGAGACAGACTTCCCTGTCGCGGCGGGATTCGAACGCACAACCCCGGTAAGCAAACGGCCGCAAACCCACGCTTTAGATCGCGCGGACCCTGGGATCGGCATTCCAAGCAGGTAATCTGAATATATGGCGTAGGCCCAATCAATTTGTAATGTCCGAGAGATAAATACAAATGTTAGGAGAAAAAGGGCTGCAACATTTTGAAGACCCGTCGGAAGTGTAAAGAGATTTTCCACTAAAGTAGGAGGGATGTGGGGGGGGGGGGGGATAGACACAGCGTGATTTGTATCTCAGGCGTGATACAGCCGATACGCGGTACTGGCAGAGAGTGGCGTATATTGACAGGAGCTTTGAACTGCTTTGTTTATGTACGTAAATAAAATTGGGTTGTGCGTGTGTGGGGGACTTCTCTGCGGCTGCCTGCGCCGGCCACCTGTCAGCAAATATTTGTGTCTGTTTATCCTTCAAGTTAGACACCGACCGTTAACATTTGACTTTAGCGAGAACATAACGTAACGAGCCCAAATGTTTCAAAGCTGTTTGTCTCCGTGTGTTGAAATGTCATCTGTTCACACAAGAACAGCGCGCTGGAACCTGTCATACCTGTGTATTGGTAAGATATGCGTTCTTCTGGGATATTAAGCAGTGTTGTGTGGTCGTTCTCTACCGACGTTTCGGGACAACCTATTGGTCCCATTTCCAAGGGTCCTGAAGTCCACTGAGTTGTAGTTCCGTACCGACGTTTCGTGACTTACTGACTCTTGAAGATGGGACAGATGGGTTGTCCCGGAACGTCGCTACAGAACTACAACTCAGTGGACTTCAGGACCCTTGGAAATGGGACCAATAGGTTGTCCCGAAACGTCGGTAGAGAACGACCACACAACACTGCTTAATATCCCAGAAGAACGCATATCTTACCAATACACAGGTATGACAGGTTCCAGCGCGCTGTTCTTGTGTGAACAGATGACATTTCAACACACGGAGACAAACAGCTTTGAAACATTTGGGCTCGTTACGTTATGTTCTCGCTAAAGTCAAATGTTAACGGTCGGTGTCTAACTTGAAGGATAAACAGACACAAATATTTGCTGACAGGTGGCCGGCGCAGGCAGCC
>BLKM01000173.1:166258-216157 GCA_013340265.1 Coptotermes formosanus | reverse complement strand
GTGAACTCTCTGCGGTCCCGACCTGCAGGCCGGGACCGCAGAGAGTTCACGCCTCCAGGACACAGTACACAGTCAACAGCGCATTCTCACTCAACTGTAAAGTGCAACCTTAGTGTAACGGTAACAAAAAGTTCTCCCTGAAGATGACCCAGCAGGGTCGAAACATGTAGGAGTGTTACGATTGATGATAAAACTCTCTTTGTGCATTTGTTGGTGATCAGTGTTTTTGTAAAACTAATTAAGTTTATGTCGAAAGAGATTCACTTGAACAAGAAGCTTACATTTTGATAGAACGTGTGTGCTTACACAAATAACACTACGTATTCCGTCTGACACAGCCTTTATCTGTGATTATGTCAAACGCTGCATGTTTAAAATTATAATAACAATAATAACAATAGCCCTGCAGCACAACTTCGGATTTTATCGTGATGTTTATTCAATTTGTCACTTTATGCACAGTTA
Source organism: Coptotermes formosanus (assembly GCA_013340265.1). Classification (NCBI taxonomy): domain Eukaryota; kingdom Metazoa; phylum Arthropoda; class Insecta; order Blattodea; family Rhinotermitidae; genus Coptotermes; species Coptotermes formosanus. The sequence continues at coordinate 215,692 of BLKM01000173.1, read as the reverse complement.
CACGACATGTTTCGGCGTTTATCTTTACCATCACCAGATGTATCTTTCAGAATCCTTCACACAGGACGGCACACATAAATGCTACGTGTTTCTACGGAACCCATCATCACAGGGTGTTTGTACGTCTTCTTCCTCGTCTTCCCGTAATTTCTATCCTTCCATCTAACTTTCTTTCAATCACGTGTTTTAGAAGGCAGTTCCTATGCAAGATGTGACCAACCCAGTGGCCTTTCTTCCTTTTTTGTATGTACGATATTCCCCTTTTTCTTGACTCTATGTAATGCTTCTTCATTTCTCACATGCTCAGTCCAAGTGATCTTCTCTATTCTTCTCCAGCATCACATTTCAAAAATTTTCAGGTGTTTCGGGTCTACTTTCCGAAGTATCCACATTTCAGCACCGTACAAAGCTGTGCTCCAGACATACGCTACCGTAACAGATTGCAAAGTAGTTCTTGCAGGCGAGAATCAACCACTGCAAAATGTAACTTGGCCCACGAGGTGATTGCGGTATTGCAAATTTACTGACTCGACCTGATATTAATTTTTATCTTCCCCAAAAATGCTAGATATCTAATAACAACATAATTGCAAGAATTTACTGTATTTATAAAAATGCAAGTTTTGTATTCTATGAGATGTTGATCTCATGTTAAACCATGTAATTCAGTCTCGTATGGCTAAGATGTACACTCTGACAGTGAACAACAGAATTTGAATGCGCAAATACACTTCGGACGAACTTTGACAGTCTTATCCAGTGAGTAGGGGTCTCGTCTTTTATCGTTGTCATAGGAGAACCCAGGTCTTTTACACATGTGTGTTTGAACTCCCTTCCTCAGCATGCGACTGTTCACGTTGATTGTATGTACTTGGCCAGCATGGTCAATATAAACTCTCCGCATGTGATTTCAGGATTCCGCCGCGATGTCGGTGAGATCTGCGGTCTTCTGGGATGTTACGTGGCGTCGTGTGGTAATTGTTTACCGACATTTCGGTACAACGTATGGGCCCCATCTTCAAAGGTCAAGAGCCCAAGAAGAAAAGGGCTCTTCACCCTTGTAGATGGGAGCGATACTGTGTCCCGAAACATCGGTCATCAATTACTACACGACGCCACGTAACATCCCAGAAGAGCAAAGATTTCTTCGCAATCTGGATCCTATTAAGTGTGATTTAATAGAATCACAAGTGGATAAGGGAAAGTCCACTGGGGCCAGGTTTAACCTTTTAAAGCCTAGCGGTAACTTTACATACGACCAGGTTTAACATTAAAAAATTCTACGTGGTGCCCACATTGCGTTTATGTGTTTTGTACGGATCTCAGAACAAACAGCAACTTTTGCCTTATAAAACCTTAAGAGACTGGTTTTTATAACCGAAGTGGAGAGTGTTTACAGCGCGGTACGCACTGAGTCCTTATATAAAACAGATACGCTTCGTCTTTAAAGGGCTAAGAGACTGGTTTTTATAACCGAAGTGGAGAGTGTTTACAGCGCGGTACGCACTGAGTCCTTATATAAAACAGATACGCTGCGTCTTTAAAGGGTTAATTTGTGCCAGCACCGATACTGTACCACACGTCACTTCATATCCTTCAGTAGGACGATGAATTTTGTTCATTCAACATGAATAGTTCCTAATTTATTTTGTAACGTATCTGAAGTGTGAAGTTTTCTCTTAAGGCTCTCCGGTCCGCAGTCACGCAAAATTCCAAATCGGATTAAAAATAATGTACCCCCCTGTGCCAGACAGCTAACTGCTGCGATTTATCATCCACTGGTAGACGTTATACGTACAACAGCATTCTGTGTTACTCATACCTGGTCATTACTTTGGCTTATTAACCTTTATCCTGCTAATGTGGAATATATGGTGAGCTGCTAATAATGCCAGCACCACCAGAGTGTGTAATACCTGGTGACCTACATTTGGCAACGCTGAAAGGAGCCTCTCTCTCTCTCTCTCTCTCTCTCTGCACAACTCGACTACCAACTAGGCCCTTAGGCCCTTAAGGGCCTAGTTGGTTGCCGAGAAAGTGTGTGCACACGGATATGACATAGGACGTCTTTCACGATTGATTCAGTGTTGAGACATTGTGCAGACAGAGAGAGAGCGAGAGAGAGACAAAGAGGCTCCTTTCAGCGTTGCCAAATGTAGGTCACCAAATATTACACATTAGTGGTGCTGGCATTATTAGCAGCTCACCATATATTCCGCATTAGCAGGATAAAGGTTGATGGAATAGTGTAGACCAAACCGCTGAGCTACACAGTAGCAGGTGTAGAGTCTCAGGATGGTAGCCCATACTGTGGTAGAGTGCGGAATGTCGTGGAATGGGTGGGAAGCTGAAGGGGGGATTCATTAAGTGGCACAGGACTGTTGTGTGGTAAGTTGTATGTACACACTTTTGAACACCTCAAGTAATAGCGTGTGTCAGGAAATTGGTTTAAGTTTTAAAATTGATTTGTTGAATTTTTCGTATAATTACAGGGTGTTTGAAAATTGCCTATGTGGGGCTATGACACGTCCAAATTTAATATTTGTTTGCCAGGTTTAAAGATTATTTTAAAATAATTAAGAATCTTTTGATATATCTAATTTTGAAATCCAGTAGCCTATATTGCTCAAATTTTCTGTAATTTTTTACTTTATAATAAGTCAGAAGTTTTCTCTAAAACATTTTTTATGTCGGTTGAAGTACTGATTATCATGGAGACTGTTGAAGTTGAGCGAACTTGCCTTATGGTTGTATTCTATTCGAAGAGTAATCGGCTTCTACTTTTCTTTAATTTGTTACCACCTCATTACATACAGGAGAATTTAGCTTTTCTGGGATATTACGCATCGTATGTCGGCAGTTTTGTGTCGACGTTTCGGTACAGCATATTAGTCCTCTCTTCAAGGACCAGGTTGTCAATGAAGACTGATTCACTGCAAAGAAGGGACTGATAGGCTGTCCCGAAACGTCGGTAAATAGCTACCAACATACGCTGCTTTACAACCTAAAAGAGTGAAGGTGTCAGCTACAACGCGGCCGAAACCTAAAATCTCGCATATTTACGGACATATTCTTTAGAAATTTCAAACCAAATTTTTTATGACATCTTGTAAGATATATTTGACATTAAGTGTCTTGATGCTGAAACATAAAACAGTGCAATATTATTTTGCAAGATGAGATTTACAGGTTTTTTACTTGCAAAAACGTAAACAAATGAAATGAATGGTGATTAGTGAACCTGCAAGTGAGGTTTTGTTTGGGATGGGTTACAACTGCCTGCACACACACACACACACACACACACAGTTGCTTGCGTGTGTCGGCCCACTTTGTCATTACAGACTCCAGCCAGCACACTACGTCCTGCCCGTACAATTACATACGGCTTTATATTATTACAAGAAGGCTGTACTGTCCGCCCTCGCCCTATTTTTTTCCACTGCAACACATATAGGAATACAGGGAATTTAAACTGCCAGCCCTGTATTGTCAAGATGATGCTGAGAGGCGGGACAGTAGTGGAAGGCAGTCGTTTGTGAATAACGATTTCATTCGCGTGTAAATTGTGTCGGGGCCCAGGGGTAGGAAACAATGAGAGATCGGACTGTCCAGATTTTAAGGGTAGTTAATAAAGGCAAGGCCGATCGCAGTGGCCGCGCGGTCTAAGGCATGTGTCTTCGGCCCTTCGCTTGCTGGGATTGTCTGTTCGAATCCCGCCGGGAGCATGGATGTCTGTCTCTTGTCAGTGTTTATGTTGTGAGGCACAGGTCTCCGCGTCGGGCTGATCACCCGTACAGAGGAGTCCTACTGAGTGTGGTGTGTCTGCGTGTGATAATAAGGAGGTCCTGCGCCACTAGGGGGCGTAGCGCCATTGGAAAAGAAAAATAAAGGCAAAAGGTGAAGCTATCCTTAGGCGGGTTTTGACAGGTCGTTAGGACTCCTGTAAATTGACGCTCCCAGAATTTCTAGAAAATTGTCACATAAAGGTTGCAAGGCTTTCACCCTACGCCCCGGCTGCCTTTACCCCAGGAGAGACTTTTGCTACTCATTTCTGTCAGGGGTAATGGTAGCTAATTTAAGCTTTTGCAACAGGGAAAAAAGACGTAAAACTACCTCTCTCTTAATTGCTGCATGACGTTCGAAAAAAAGCATTCTTTTCGTTGAAGATTTCCATGCTTTGCCCCCATGTACTATTAATAAGGGCAGTATTAAGGTGGGAATGAGTATGCAGCAAGGGTAGAATAACACTGAAAAAGGAAAACCCAAGCACTGGGACCAGAACCTATCGTACTGCCACTTTGTCCACCACAAACCGCTCATGGATTGGGGTTGGAAGCTGGAGAGTAGCGATCGGCTGTGGAACGGAATTTCGTCTAAGAAGTGTGTAAACCTCAGTTCGTACCTCACAGTAAACATTTATAAACGCTCTGTTTTCTTCTTTAACCATTTAAAGACGAAGCGTATCTGTTTTATACAAAGACTCAGCGCGGTACGCACTGAGTCCTTATATAAAACATACACGCTTCGTCTCTAAAGAGATATAATCCTCCAACCTACGCGTAAGGCTTTCCAGTTTCTCCTTCTTGGTCTTACACTGAGGGAGGAACAAAGACTGAGGGTGTTCGAGAACAGGGTGCTGAGGGGGATATTTGGGCCGAAGAGGGACGAGGCGACAGGGGAGTGAAGAAGACTACATGACGAGGAACGTAATGACCTGTACTCATTACCAAATATTATTCGGGTAATCAAATCGAGAAGAGTGAGATGGACGAGGCATGTAGCACGTATGGGAAAAAGAGAGGTGCATACAGGATTTTGGTGGGGAGACCTGAGGGAAGGTGACCACTTGGGAGACCTAGGTGTAGATGAGAGGGTAACATTAAAATGGATCTTCAAGAAGTGGGATGGAGGGCATGGATTGGATTGAGCTGGCTTAGAATAGGGACAGGTGGCGGGCTGTTGTGAATGCGGTAATGAACCTCCGGGTTCCATAAAATGCGGGGAATTTCTTGACTAGCTGAGAAACTGTTAGCTTCTCAAGAAGCCCTCTGCTCCATGGAGTTAGAGTATTCCCCAACAGTCCCAGAGGCCCCTTGACCTGATCCACCAGAATTTGACAACACCAACAATTCGAAAATAATGCAACTTATGAATCGCCACATTGTGAAATTTATCCTTCTGCATATAAAGTTATATACGTGTGTGTGGTCTGTGCTTACGTACGGACACTGTTTGTTTACTTCCAACAATCAGTCACAGGGGAAAGGCCAATAAAGTGTCTTGTTGCACTCGACTGAGTGTGTAAAGCCGCTGTGTGACGGAAGACGAATTGCTTCCTCCTTTAGTAAATCCTGGCCGAACAATAAAATGTAATTTGACCGGGAGATTTATTCACCTGTTTATATCGCTTCACAGCTTGTCTATACAACTCCCCCTTCCCCGGGTCCCTTCCTCCCACGTTCCCTTCTCGGGATCAGCGATTAGAAACGCGCACAATAGATCTTCCGTCCCTTCTAAATTTGACCTATTATTGTAATTTGGAAATGGAATATTGTGTCAAAAGCCTAGCCCGTTTCAATTGACAAAGAAATTGCGTGTAAACAAAGCATTAAACAAACTATGTCAAGTATACAGGGCTTAAAAGTAAAATGTAAGTTTCAAGTTATGTTGATTGAATGTCACGTTATGTGATGAAAATATTGGTGTTATTTATCTAAACGCAAGAAAATATACTAATGTGTAAGGTATGATATTATTTCAGACACGCAAAACAAAACGGGATTTGTGCTTACGTATGACGTAATGGAGGAATCGCCCCTTTACTTCTAGGTCTTGGAACCTGGAAAGGTCCAACTCGGTCTATGTAAGTCACTGCATTCCCTGCAATGATGACATGCTACATTTCGGTTTATTGCCTGAGGTACTGAGTTTCATCTGCTCTTTTAAAAATTCGCTGCGCCCCTCTCTGGGCAGCAACTGAGTTTCGAAACACATTCAAGGTTTTCATCCAAATTTCTTACGTTTATAGTGTATTTATCATGCATACAGACTGTAACTTCGATTGACGGGCATATTAACCCTTTAAAGACGAAACGTATCTGTTTTATATAAGGACTCAGTACGTACCGCGCTGTAAACACTCTCCACTTCGATTATAAAAACCAGTCTCTTAATGTTTTATAAGGCAAAAGTTGCTGTTTGTTCTGAGATCCGTACAAAACACATAAACGCAATGTGGGCACCACGTAGAATTTTTTAATGTTAAACCTGGTGGTACGTAAAGTTACCGCTAGGCTTTAAAAGGTTAAAACCTTTTGAAAAGCAATTACGAAAAGCGACTTTTAGCATCGTCGTGTCTCTCTATTCATATCTGTCAGTCCGCATGGAAAAGAGCGACCCAGACCGGACGGGGTTTCATGAAATTCTGTATTTGATATATCTACTGAAATGTGTCCACTCATCTCTCTTCAGGCTCAGAATTGGAAAAATAACACACTTGACATGAAGACCAATCTATGTTGTTGATCTCTATCCATGGCTGGGGTTTACAATAGAGCCAGGCTGTATTCTGCATAAAGAAGGCTCTGAGGCCGAAGAAATAGTTTTATAATTGAGAGATTTTGTTCTGTCTGAGCTAAGAGCTAATGTTGCAGAAACACATAAAGAAAGCATCCAGCTTGATTGTTTTTCGACCTTTTAAGAGATATCGATTGTAAATTTCCCCTTTACAATATCAGTACAATAATGTAATGTAGACCTGTAAGTAAGATGGCGGTACATCACGTAAAGTGTGTTGATAGATCTTAGCGCTTTTTGGCAGGTATTTACGGATGTAAAAATGGCGGCCAGCGGACTTTTCTAAATTGTTTTTGCCGAAGCCTTTTCAAATAAATAGGCTGCGTACCCTCGGAGGAAATAGGAAGGTACAAGTGAGAGGTAGGTCAGTAAGGTTTTGGAAGGATGAGGTTGTGGTATTTGAAGAAATAAATTTATTTCGGCGCAGGACTGAGCAGGACTGGACACCATAGAACAGGTACTATGTAGCAGTGATGTCGTCCGCTCTACAGCGAGGTGTCCCGCCGCATACACTGTGCACAACAGATTGGTACTATAGCCTCGTTGAGGGTTTTGTGGATTTTGTGATTGGATTCCATTTAAGGTCGTTACTTTTTACTTGTGTTTTTGTGGAGATGCTGAGGAAAGCCACGGACACATTAGTCGGTGTATTCAGCAGCCTTCTGCTGCGTGGTTAAAATATAGGGTAATTTCCGGAGAGATGCCACACTTTTTGCAACTTTCGCTGTAACTAAATCTGAAAAACGTCAAATTGTCTGAAAATTCATAAATATTATATTTAAGGTTTCTACTTTATTAACCTTTTAAAGCCTAGCGGTAACTTTACGTACCACCAGGTTTAACATTAAAAAATTCTACGTGGTGCCCACATTGCGTTTATGTGTTTTGTACGGATCTCAGAACAAACAGCAACTTTTGCCTTATAAAACATTAAGCGACGGGTTTTTATAACCGAAGTGGAGAGTGTTTACAGCGCGGTACGCACTGAGTCCTTATATAAAACAGATACGCTTCGTCTTTAAAGGGTTAAGTCGTGTGCAGAATATCTGCAGAAGTGAAAGTCCAAGCGATACACGACGACGAAAAATTTTGTCTTTATGGCTTCCCTCCCGGACATTATACAACATGAAAGGCGAAATAATCAGCCTGCTTTGTTTAGTTAGATTGTCTCGTGTTCTTTAACCTCTGTCATTCATTCAACAATTATGTCATTGCTCAGTTACTACGTGCATTTCATTCTGTCCTTAAGAAAACACTGCTCATATTTTATTTTCCTGCAACAAGATACGCTGATATCCAAGCCATGTCTTAGGCTTTTCCTGTCTCATGCTGTATGTGACAGATATTCGAACCCGATACCCTTAGCACAGGTAGTGTTAATGCCAGTAAAACGTGTTAAGATTCCCACTACAGAGTTACACGTTGGAAGTATTATTAGGCCTACTGCGATTACGCTATTGGGTGTAATATTGCTACTCCTGACGTCATCATTTACCGTCCTGCCGACAGACACCGTGTTGGTCCAAAATGTGTAAGCGCGGAAATTGATTGCACAGAAGGCGGGCCTGGAGAGAAGCTTCCGTCAGTAAAGTGGCTATGGAGAAAATGGCAGGAATAGAGGGTGCTGGAAGAAGGAAGGAGTGAAACAAAAGAAATGACTGGAAGGTGGAAAGGAGAAGGAACGGAGACAAATAAATAAAGCGAGCTTTGCAAAATTGGACTTTTGTGGAATCCATTTAGAAAAACCTCTTAACTCACGGCAACCGTATAAAGCCGAGATGTCGTTTAGCGTAATCATGAAGAATCGAGCATAATGTAGCTGTGCGGGACACATTCATATCAATTAGTTTGTCCGAGTGGGAAAAGTAAGGCTTGACGGGGGTCGGGTGGGGTATAGTGCGGTCTGGTGTGCACCTCCTTCATACCACAGAACCTTCCACTAGCCCTGCCGCTTATGGAATGTAAGCATTTGGTAAAGGGTCGAGCTTCTCAAGAACAAGAAATTAATATGCATGGTTTAACATCACGATATGTGAAAATCCATATTGTGGTTATGACATCTTGCAGGGGCGCACCCAAAGGGGGGATGGGTTGCTAGGCTGAGCCCCCCAAACCCCAAAAACCGAAATTAAAAAAAAAAAAAGATTTTGTAGATTTTATGCTATCAAAAGTTTTACGTGATTTACCCTTCGGCCGAAATTAGCCACTGAAATCAGCTGATTGAGTAATGGAACATATATATGTATGTATATAAATGCAGTTGCAGACAGTGTTATATTATATTTAAGACATGATTTTTATAACATAATTTCTAAAACCAAACATAAATTATATATAGCCTCAGGGTCAGCACCCCCCAGTGAAAAATTGTGCGTGCACATTTGACATCTTGTCACTTTGTAAGTTTGTTGTTTAACAAAACTGTCAGTTGCAAATATTACATAGTGTCTTTGATGGATAAATGATCGAGTATGGCGTGTTGATGGGATTATAATCTTTGGGAAAAATTGAACAATAGGAGAAAAACCTGTCTCAATGGCCATTTGTCCACAACAAGTCCCACACTAATTGCCCTGAGAAGGAACGCGGGTTTCTTTTGTCAAGATGTTGCGACTGTCCTCATGGAGTACGGCATGTTCTACAGCTCTTACCGTGGTACGTGTGTAATAATACTCTGAAGGTTCGTACTGGTACCAAAAATATGGAGGTACCGTGTTTTTCCGAAACATTGGTACCAACATACTGTGTCATGACCCAGAATACGATGGTAAAAAATTAATATACAGAATTGCAGCTCAGTGCAGGCCTCCATCACCAAATAGGCCTAAAGTCCTTTATATCTCTGGATTGTTGTTGTTGTTGGTATTTTTACTGCATGAAACGTCAGTTTTGAAAAAGGTGTGTTTACGAACATTTAATCCGAATTTAAACTTCTTTGACAGCGTATTTGTGTGCGTCACTGTTGTTCCCAAACACTTCACTTCACTTTGCCTGTCATGCGGCAAGGCAGCAAGGCACTGTGCACTGCACTGCTCAGACGTTAGGCAGCATTCTAGCACAGTTTCGCCGTGACAACACGAACTTCGATCGGTTTCATTAGACCCATCAGTCCCTAGCATAACCTAAAGACACATCCGCTTATAAAGGCGGCTTCTCCCTTTCGACTAAATCGAATAATCGATACTCGAGGTATCACGTGACTGCGAATTCCCTGCTAATCACACTGACGTTTGCTGTCCCCAACACAAACATGTGAATTGATTACGTCATAATATGTCAGTCACGTTACTCAGCCCGCATGCCACGTCCTCTGTTGATAACAAATGGAAACTCTATGCTAATTAATTCACACGGAGGGAACGGACTTTCGATTCAACATGAGGTTTAATTATAGCCTCCAGGGGCGTGGCGTTCATGGAAACAACATTGTTTAGAATGAGCGCAATATCAGGGGAAGTATCGAAAGGTTTTCGACTGTCTTAAACAATATCTCGGAAGTTCGAAGCAAGAAAACTATTGTCGAAATGTGATAGTGTTTATGTAAGGAGCTGTTTTAAACCTAATGGTCAGATAAAATGCCTTAACGGTTTAAAAAACAGAGGTAGCACTGATAACCCCCAGCATTTTGCCCACGCAGTGTATTGGTATAATTCGTGATTACCACAACAGACGCTCAGTAGGGCTGTATGTTAAGAAAATCTGCATTTTACAACACGTACGTACGTACGTACGTACGTATGTATGTATGTATGTATGTATGTATGTATGTATGTATGTATGTATGTATGTATGTATGTATGTATGTATGTATGTATGTATGTATGTATGTATGTATGTATGTATGTATTGTGTACATACGCACGCACGCACGCACGCACGCACGTATGTGTGTGTGTGTGTATGTATGTATGTATGTATGTATGTATGTATGTATTGTGTACATACGCACGCACGCACGCACGCACGTATGTGTGTGTGTGTATGTATGTATGTATGTATGTATGTATGTATGTATGTATGTATGTTTGTATGTAGGTATGTATGTATGTATGTATGTATTGTGTGCATACATACGCACGCACGCACGTATGTATGTGTGTGTATGTATGTATGTATGTATGTATGTATATGTATATGTATGTATTGTGTACGTACATACGCACGCACGCACGCACGTATGTATGTGTGTGTATGTATGTAAGTACATATCTATATATATATATGTATGCATGTATCTATGCATGTATTTATGTGTGTATCTATATATGTATATATTGGATGGACGGATGGATGGATGGGTGGGTTTGTGTGAATGTCATAGCAAAACCGAAGACTTTGTTAAAAAACAACTGCTTGTTTTTAGTAAGAGACACAGGATGTTGTCTGTGCGAAGTACAAGGTGAATTACTTCAGCGGAATGATAATAGTAAAGCGGATCAGTAAGGAACGCGATGTAAGGGTGACGATTCAGTAGGGACGGAGTGGTGTCCGCTTGTGATCATGTGTTTTGGTGTGTCATAAAACCCACGAGCTTTGTGACAAGGTAAAAAACTATCAGTTTCTGAAGACAGATCCTGCTCCATCTACACATTCATTTTGTCAGGATGGGTGACAGAGGGAGAAGCACTGGATTTAGTACACGGTGACACCCGTGATGCTGTTACCCATATAACATTACGTATACTGTATTTTGATAAACGAGCAAGCAGCCGATTAAGTATTACGAATTACAAGCAACGTGTTTGTACAGAGCAGGCACAGTACGAATGCTCATTGCTTTTAATACTGTCCAGACTTTTTCTGGGAGTGTGAAGGGGCCTAACTTGCCTGTAAATTTGTAGCGTGAAATTTACTTTCGTCAATTTTATCTTTGACGTCCCCTGCCGTTTCTCCCACCCAGGATATTAAATTTTGTGCGTTTGGAAGAGACCGACAGCACCTTTGGAATTTGTATCAGGTCACGTGGGCTTGCAGAGACGCGTGACCCGAGGGTAAGCATGTAACTGATGCATGATTTGACGTTTATTCAGGAAACTTCGAACACAACCAATTTAGTAACTCATTAGTATCATGATGAATAGCAGATTTTAGCACGCGATTCCCCAATATGTCTTTTATTTCATGTTGTCGCTAGTAATTAGCGTTTCTGATCCTCCATCAGCCGATCCCACTGGCCGCACGGTTTAAGGCGTGGGTTTTGCGGCTGCTCGCTTGCTGCAATTGTGGGTTCGAATCCCGCCGGAGGCATGGATGTCTGTCGTGAGTGTCGTGTGATGTCAGGTAGAGGTCTCTGCGTCGGGCTGATCACTAGTCCAGAGGAGTCGTACCGAGTGTGGTGTGTGTCTGAGTGTGACATCGAAACCTTTACATTGGGGAGTCCTAGGCTCACTAGGGCTGTCGAAGAACGCCCCCCCCCCCTGAAAAAAAAATTGAATCCGGAGGCGAACAGAACGGTAGGACCATGGTTGTACAGAAGAAAATAGTTTCTTTTCTTCCTGTGGAACAAAGAACACTGGGTCGTTGGCGAATAAACCTGGAAGAAACGCCTTCCGCTCTTCGCGACGTCCACTCGTGTACCCATGTACTTAACAGAACTGTTCCTTTGGTAGGGGTTGTTTTCTGTCGTTTTGAGTCATAAGTCCGCCAGGGCGCTCGTAGTCTGAGAAAATTCGCGTTGCTTTGTTAATCATTGATCCGCTTTTGGATACCGCCTCCCCCACTTTGCACTCCTACCTACATAAGGATGAGTCCCCTTATGCGCAGCCGTACCAGAGTCACAATTACTAGTATTAAACCACCTTCAGTAAGCCCCCTTCTATCTCTCTTATCTGATTGGTCGCTACCAACTCTACGCGCGCTTAGACGATGATATGATTTTTATCAGAACATAAACGTCTACAGAGCCTGCACATAGCGCTGCAAATGTAAGATAATGTCATTCGCGGTGTATTGCACACAGGCGTCATATTTTCACAACTGTCGCAATGATATGGTACCTGCATGCAATGACATTGTAACACGGACTAGCGCATTACGTGAGGGCTGAGTCGCATAGACCGGCAATACGTTTCAGCGGTTGGTTCTACTCTAGCCTCGAAGGGAACTCGTGTCTGAATACTGAAAAATTGTTTCTGTTCGATTTTTTAAATTTGGTGTTGGGGATGTATCAAGAACTTTTCGGAGAGTAGGTTTATTGGCTGATCATAGACCAGTGTTTTCCAAATTCTTCGAGTTCGGGACTTCCTTATAAACAAAAGTTATATTTCATACTATGGACTGATACATTTCGTAATATGGACTGATACATTTCATACTATGGACTGATACGTTTCATACTATGGACTGATACATTTCATACTATGGACTGATACATTTCATACTATGGACTGATACGTTTTTCCCCCAGCCTTCAGTCTTCTGTTTCACGCGTTAAGAAATTCTCACCTGTTCTCTCCTATCGGTATCCAACCAATCACATTTATGCTTTTATACCACTTCCGGTATAAAATATTTCCTGTCCACCCACTGTAACAAATTATTGTGTCCCTCAGATTTGACGCAGCAGGCCCTGACGATAAGTATATCGTAGAATTTCTGCACGGGATTGCAGGTTTGCTAACATGGCTGCCAATAATTCTGTTGGAGAAGCGATCTGCAGGCAGTCTGTACCTTACCACAAGATCGGCTGAAACTTTCATCGCCTTGTTTTATGTGGCACAATTTCAAATTTCTTAGTATCTTCCTCCTTATATAAGTGTTTATATATATATATATATATATATGTTATGAGGCCTGTGTTATAACTTGCCCGAGATTTCATGAAAATCACATGTTTTAGAGTGTATTTAAATTAAAACTCAAATAACACTTTTAATTCAAATACTGTTTCTTACAATTATATAATTGAGCGTTATCATTTGTAAGACGTGAATAATCTTGAATGTTGTGATGCAAGAGTAATATACGTTTTTCTGAAAATATGAAAGGTTTGCTTTTACTTTATAGAAATATTATTTATTTCTTGTATTGACACTATGTACAGCTGAATTTGTTTGAAAATTTTCGTGGTTGTTTATAGTGACATTCGTTAATGAAAGTATGCATTCAGGTGCAAGAGGTAAAATCTGTAATATCTTAAGCAAGTCTGTACATGAATTTGTAGGTTTTGCGCCGAACACAATTCTAATAGCTTTTATGGAGTAACTACCTTTCTAACAAAGAGGAATTACTAAAAAATTGTTCCAGATTTTATTTGAGAGTTTCTGTATTATGAGTTTGCCCGACTTGACGACAGGAATGCCAGGCTATCCTGGCCGACATTGCGCTCTCAAAGACATGAAGGGAAAACGTTCTACATTACCGGTTTAATTACATGAATTGCGAAAAATACTGGTATGGCACGCACGGATAAGCCACGGTGTATGCAAAGAGTTATTAAAAAAATAACAAGAAGTAAAATGAATGTAATTGATCTAAATAGAATGTCTAATAGCGAGCTGTTGTGAATAAAGCAGTAAAATTTTGGGTTTCGTCAGACGCGGGGAATTTCTTACCAGCGGACAGACTCTCGGTTTTTCAAGTAAAACTCTCCCCGAGACGCAGTTGTTTAATTAGTAAGGGAAACCACCACAAATGTTTTATTCTTGTCCTCGTTCTTTTTGGTCCGTTAGTCGCCAGTAATCATCGCAACAGTATCGAGTTTAACCTTTTAAAGCCTAGCGGTAAATTTACATACCATCAGGTTTAACATTAAAAAATTCTACGTGGTGCCCACATTGCGTTTATGTGTTTTGTACGGATCTCAGAACAAACAGCAACTTTTGCCTTATAAAACATTAAGTGATTGGTTTTTATAACCGAAGTGCAGAGTGTTTACAGCGCGGTAAGCACTGAGTCCTTATATGAAACAGGTCGGCTTCGTCTTTAAAGGGTTAAATCTCAGAACCAGCGTCCCTCCTGTGTTTACCAGAAATGACTAAAAACCAACGGCGAGAGTTCGTATAAACGCGCCTAAAGATAGTCGTGTCATCGCCTGGGGAGTGCTTTCCTGAAGCTTGTGGCCGCACCTGCAGAGAGCAAGCAGAGGGAATATTGTACAGCCCTTGAAGTTAGTCACGCCATGAACCTTACTTCACTCCTCGGAAGTGCTTACCGTGGTGCACACAGTTCCTGCCTATCAGAACAACACGCCTGCTTCACAATGGCAGGCAAAGAGCATGCACGTTGCGAGTAGTTGGATTTAATTTTCGCTGGATATCCATTAAGTTAGAAATGAGAAAATGACATTTCCTGCCTAAGTAATGTTAGGAGTTGAGCTGAAGAGACAGTTCTGCCTTCTAGAACCTATTGAATGTTACACGTTGCTCATCTGTCGTGAAGTAACAGTTTGTAAACAGAGAAACACAGAGGTTTTTAAGGGTGATCTTGTGATTGAAATAAGAACTTTAAAGTACAGAGGTAACTATATGTCACTTGCTGCAACCTTTAAAACTCTTCATTCTGCCAGACGGCGTATTTATGTTATTATTAAAAATGTTATATTATATTATACATTATATTGTATATTGTACATTATATGTTATATTATTAAAATATGTTATGTTATTATATTATTATATAAAGATGTAGCACATGCTTTGTCAGGAAATTTGCACTAAAAATGTGTTACTAATTAAGGTCGAGCCGATCGGAGTGGCTGTGCGGTCTAAGGCGTGGGTCTGCGGCCTTCCGCGTGCAGGGATTGTGCGTTCGAATCCCGCCGTGAACATGCATGTCTGTCTCTCATGAGTGTTGTGTGTTGTCAGGTAGAGGTCTCTGCTTCGGGCTGATCACTCGTCCAGAGGATTCATACCGAGAGTGGTGTATCTAAATGAGTGTGATCGGGAAGCCTCGACAGTGAGGAGGCCCTGGCCCACTGGGGTTTGTTGCACTAGGGGCGGAAAAAACTGGGGGCAACGGAGCCAGAATGGCGTGGTCGCTCTGTTATCTAGGTTACAGGCTGGACCCTGGAGGGACTGTGTCTAGATTCTTGGTAGGGACACAGCATTTTGTCTTCTAGTTGTTTAGGAGAGGCCTTGAACTGACCACTCATCTCTCTCAATAACCGAGGTTAAGAATGAGTGGATGTGTACCCCTGCACCCGCATACATTTTACGGCGTGCACAGATATAACTCTTTCTTTACCTAGTTAATAGAGTGGAAATAAATCAAGCATAACAAAGTTTTCTCAATCATAATTCTTACTCTCCACCAAATGTTATTTTAATGAACAAATTAAAGCTAAGCAGGTGAGCTGATCACATAAAGTATGTGGTAGGCACGAGAAATGCATAGGAATAGAAAATTTTAGTATGGAAATCTGATGGGAAAGGTTCTTTTGAGGCATGCCTAGGCGTATTTTGGAAATACAATATTAAAATGGGGATTCAAATAACCTATAGGTTTCAGTGTGAGGATTGGCTTCATCTACCCCAGGATAAGATCCAGTGCAGAAATTTTATGAAGAGGATAAGGCATATTTCGTCGCTGTGACAGGTGGCAGAGTTCTTGAACCGCTGAATGGCTTAATTAACCGTTTAAAGACGAAGCGTGTCTGTTTTATATAAGGACTCATTGCGTACCGCGCAGTAAACACTCTCCACTTCGGTTATAAAAACCAGTCTCTTAAAGGTTTATAAGGCAAAAGTTGCTGTTTGTTCTGAGATCCGTACAAAACATATAAACGCAATGTGGGCACAACGTAGAATTTTTTAATGTTAAACCTGGTGGTACGTAAAGTTACCGCTAGGCTTTAAAATGTTAAAAAAGACACTTTTTCTTTGACCTAGTTATAAGAGTGTTTTGGGATTCCGTATGTTCTTTTGATGTATGGAACATGGCTGCCACTGCCTCAGCTAAGCAGTGTCGATAGTAGGATATTTATTTAGTAAGTAAGTGATGAAGTGGACGAGATTAGAAACAAGCAGCACGGCCCCGAATGACTCATTAACGTACACCTTTATAGAGGGAATGAGGAAACCTAAGATGTTTTGAGCGGTCGGTGTCGAACGGGGCGCTTGTCGTTACTGCCAAACCAAACCGCTGGATCCAGTGAAGGCTTCATTAGCTGTATTTCGTAAGGCTGCACTTCACGTATACACGAATAAACTTCGCGAGACGGACTTCTTTTTCATAGAAGCATGCAAGTTTCTGTGAAAGCGGAAGGCATTTCTAATGTCGTTTACATGATAATGTTCAATTTGTCATCTACTGGTAGTTAACGTATTTGTGTTGATCTTATCTGCCTTCCATAATATAATTGAAGAAGTGGTGGTTGTCATAAATATGACATTGTTTGTATGTTGCTTTTATTTATTTTGATGCTCTTTGAGCTAATGGCTATGTTGTTTACGTACTTTCCTATTACTGATCGTCTATTGTTATATGCCCCTGTGCGTACATGTCAGTTGTGTTTATTCTGTAAGTGTATAATGTAATTAATATTTCGGCCGTAATTTATCTGAATGATCTCATACCTTCTTTAAATTATTTTATGAAGTAAAGGTAAAGGTTCCCCCTATAACAGGCCCTGAGAGCCCAAGAGGGGGAGTATAGGTATAGCTCTACCCTTTCGTGAGCCTCGGCACGAGGAGGAGATGGGGTGGCTAGCCCCACGCCCCGGCCGCTTTACCCCCGGGAAAGATATCAGGTACACATTGTACAGGAGGCTGGGTGGGCCCCAAGTCCGGTCTGGACGGCTGCGGAAAATCTCGCCCCCACCGGGATTCGATCCCCGGACCGTCCAGCCCGTAGCGAGTCGCTATACCGGCCAGTATTTTTTGAAGTAGAAACGGAAAAAAGATATTTTTAGGTGTTAATTATGGAGAACTTCGTAAGATTTTATCAAAAAGTGTGCATGCGTAGATGCAGTTTGGCGGCACGGGTTCTGTACAGAGGTCAGGGGAAAGACAAATATGAACTGGTAGTTTTGGAAATAGGTCACGAAAAGAAACTGAACTGCTGACTCTCAGGATAAGTACATTGGCGGAGTTTGTGATGGCGATTTTGAAAATCTGAATATTATAATATCAAAGAGTATTTTATTAGATGAAATGAAATCTTTTTAAAAAACGTACATTTCTTCAACTATTAATTACACAGTACTTGATATACGTATTTCAAATTTTCTGTCTGGCCCGTTTTTTACGTCTTTTACGCAAAATATACAATTAACGTGTAACTGGAAGACCATGCTTTTCTCTTACCCCTGTGTCCAGTTTTTGGTGTGGCTCATAACAGAAAATACTGAATGGATTTGGATGAAATTTGTTATCACTGGGTTTTAAATTGTTCCGTATTTTTATGTTAGGCCTCTAGACTCTGCGGAGTATTAAATAGAGTGTTTATCATTTATATTAAAGCTAGGTAAAGGTATTTTTTGCAGGCCTGGGAAGGTTCTTAGGGATCTAGGGGGTTGAGGCTCCCAGAATATCTAGACAATCAGCAAACGAAGGTGGCAAATTTGTCAGCCCTACGTACGGGCCGCCTTTACCGCCCAGGAGATATCTCATTTGTGTTAGAGGCTGAGTCGACGTCAGGGTCATAGAATTAAGTGAATGATAAATCCTAATGACCCCATCGGGAATCGAGCCTGCGATCTTCCGCTTTGTGGCGCAGTGCCTCAACCAAATGAGGCACCGCGTGCCCCCATCATTTATACTAAACAGCTCGCATCTGAACGTAATGCAAACGCAACACTTTAAAATGTGAACGGCTTCAATACGCACAACATTTTTAAGCACACATCAGACTTGTGAACATTAACGAAACAGAGGAGAATAATTTATGGGTCCCATGCACTTTGGTATCCAGATTATTGGTTGCGTTTTGAAACTGCAAATAAACATGAAAAGTCCACACAACACATTGTGACATCATGTTGCGTGTGCTTATGAGTAAATTATACCTGCATGTGCCGCTGTTTAATTTTGTATAACGCAGGTCTTAAGCTTTAACCAGAGTTGTTGTCAGCTAATTATACGTACAGAGATTTTAACATCAAAATCAAACAATCCTTAACAGAGCGTCAGTATATATTTTCCGTATGATTTATTCAATAATCATCGATTATTTCATTAAAGAGGATGAAGAGGTTTGTTCTTGTGCTGTACATGAACAGTTATTTCGTTAAGAAAGAGGGTTCGTTTTTAAATATTTTTTACCTAAAATTCATGTTTGGAATATTTCAGGGAGGCTACTGTTGAAAGACTGTGGCACCAGACCCTTGGTGTTGACCAGATTTGGTCAAAATCAGACATACTCTTTTATTTGTTCACGGTTAGGCCAAGTGCCTCTTTAAAATCATGCCGTGTATTTTAACAACCTGCACAAGAAGTAGACAGTCTTGTTTCCAACACTTGCTTAACGTTTTAAAGCCTAGCGGTAACTTTACGTACCACCGGGTTTAACATTAAAAAATTCTACGTGGTGCCCACATTGCGTTTATGTGTTTTGTACGGATCTCAGAACAAACAGCAACTTTTGCCTTATAAAACATTAAGAGACTGGTTTTTATAACCGAAGTGGAGAGTGTTTACAGCGCGGTACGCGCTGAGTCCTTGTATAAAACAGATACGCTTCGTCTTTAAAGGGTTAATATTGGATGAGTGATTCCGTTTTCTGAAATAATTGGAATATTGCGTAGATGTACCCTGCATTGAAGCTGGATGGAGATGCAAGGATGCATAAAAAGTGAAGGTAAAACACACACACACACACACACACTACGAAGGCATTGTCGGAGTGGAGGTTGAGCTCCATTCATCCTTAGCCTCAGTACTAGGAAGACGAATGGCTAGCTTCACGTTTCGGCTGCTTTATCGCTCGGGAAAACACCCTGATATGAATTCACTAGGAGGCTGATTGGATCCCAGGGTGCAAAGAGGCATTTTCATGGAGAAAAAGCCTGTTGTTCCCCCTGGAAATCAGCAGCACTTTCATAGCGTCATAGACTGTTGTAATTAATGTTCTGCTGCGCTGCAGGTACTGTGTTTGTAAACCCCCAGCAGAATGCATGGTGTCACATCCCTGAAGAGTGTAGTCTTGACAGGCATCACCACCTCTAATCTCGAATATTCAAACGGTCGAAGTGATGGAATCTCGAGTTCAGAAAGCGAGAAATATATTTATAAACGTACTGCTATTCTCTTATGAACTGTACAGTGGCTCTAATTAGTCTTCTCTAATGAACAAGTGTCATTGGGTTTCACAATTGAAGGCAGGCCTAAAAACTGGGGAGTCCTTTCCAGAAATCCGTGGCTTATGCAAAAATCATGACACTGAATAATGTTGAAAATTAAAACTTAATGCTTGCTGTTTGACATCTTGCTTTATAACAGAAATGCCCGTGCCATTAACACTTAAAGGCCTCTGGGTTAGTGCTGGTATGCCTACCATTACAAATTCTGCATTTTGCTCACACAATGTTCCTAATGATTCTTACGATAACTAACTAACAAACAGACTAACTAACTAACTAACTAACTAACTACTTAACTAACTGACTGACTGACTAACTAACTGATTCACTGACTGACTTATTAACTGACTGACTGACTAACTGATTGACTTATTAACTGACTGACTGACTGACTGACTAAACTCCATGGAGCAGAGTCTTTCTTGAAAAGCTAACAGTTCCTCAGGTATTCAAGAAATTTCCCGCATTTTATAGAACCCGGAGGTTCATAGCCGCATTCACAAGAGTCCGCCACCTGTCCCTATATTAAGCGAGATCAATCTAGTCCATGCCCACCCACCATCCTCTTGAGTATCCGTTTTAATAGTATCCTCATCCACGTCTAGGTCTTCCAGGTTGTTTCTTTCTATCAGGGTTCCAAGATTCTTACTGTAAACAGCCATTATTTCGCAATACTAAATGAACCGGTTGGTCTGCATAATGCATATACACTGTGTTCTCTGCGAAGTAAGCACTGTTTCACATAGAGTACGGATTTACAAGTATTTTAGTCTTCTAATAGTTATCCAATATTTATACTGAAATGTGAGGTTGCCCGGATTGTTAAATATCTGCATTATTTTGCGTGATAATCTTAAAGACGTCACGCGCACACACACACACACACACACACACATGCTGAATTAACTCTGCCAGAACTCAAATTTCTGATTAGTAGCTTGAATGACAAACGGCTTGAAAAGTTTTCCACAAATGGCGGAAAACTGAAGTGAATATAAGGTGATGGCTGCTTTCATATAATAACTTCAGTTGATGGACAAAAAAGCGGTTTAGTTAAAGAAAGTTTCTTTTACTTCTCTCCCCCCCCCCCCCCCACCACCCCAACTGCCCGGTTCTGTTAATGTTGTTTCGCCTTTAACATGTCTCAGGCAGTATATCACGCACGTTAATATGACATCACGCGAAGTAACAGCAACACGACGCTGGGTGTGCGCTTGTACTACCTTTGCTAATGACGTCCATCACAAGAAAATTGTTGCAAGTGTTAAATATTCAGCTGTACTCAAAGTCATCTTGTTAGCAGTTTCTGTACGTCTTGCAGACACCAATTACGGTTTTTGGCAATTATATTTTACTTGGGGAAGAGGCATTTTGTCGAAATCAAGGAAGACTTGTGAGACTAGAGAGAACTGAGTAATTAACAAGACATGCAATGGCAGTATAAACGTGACGTGGAGGCGCGTTCATGTACGTGTAACCACTGTTGCGATGGAAAGCAGTAGGTGTTGCATATTCTGAGTGTCTGTTGTAGCTTAGTCATATGGAAAAGCAGTAGGTGTTGCATATTCTGAGTGTGTGTTTGTAGCTTAGTCATATGGGAAAGCAGTAGGTGTTGCATATTCTGAGTGTGTGTTTGTAGCTTAGTCACACAGCATGCAAAGCGCGTGGGCCATAATATATTCTCATCTGTGGCCTGTCGGGCTTTACCATATTTTTCCACATTATCTCATAAAAGGAGCGATTTTCGGAAAAAAATTTTATTGAACGTAAAATGTGTGTTTTGATTTTCTCTAGAAATTTTGTCTGAAATATTTCTCATTCTAAGGATAATTCAGCGAGATATAATGATAAATGTGCATATGTCTTCGCGTAAAGTACCCGTTGTTCTTGCCAGGTTTTATTGATCTTCATTTTCTCAACAGATTTTCGAAAAATAAAAAAATAAATATAAAATTTCATGATAACTCGTCCAGTGTGTGCCGAGTTTTTCCAGGCAGACGGACAGACAGGAGGAAGCTGATAGCCGTTTTTCGCAATTTTTCGACAACGCCTAGAAATTGTTAAATGCCTTGCAGTTAATCTCAGTGACCTAAGATGGTGACAGTGAAAGGCTTCTAATATTATCATCATGCAAAATTAAACTTTTAAGTCCTAGCGGTAACTTTACTTACCGCCAGGTTTAATATTAAAAAATTCTACATGGTGCCCACATTGTGTTTATGTGTTTTGTACGGATCTCAGAACAAACAGCAACTTTTGCCTTATAAAACATTAAGAGACTGGTTTTTATAACCGAAGTGGAGAGTGTTTACAGCGCGGTACGCACTGAGTCCTTATATAAAAGAGATACGCTTCGTCTTTAAACGGTTAAAGAGTACAGTGTAACAGTTGCTCAGTTATTTGACAGGAGCAGAGTTCTTGTGACGGTGGTAGCCTCTCAGGGTGTCAAGAACGTTCATTCCTTCTATGTAACGTGAGAATTTAGACTATTACCTTTATACAAGAGGCTAATAATAATGTTTCGTGTCCTGACCTCGAATAATCCAGTGCGTATCGTCACACTTTGTTTCTCTGTGACAGTATTGCGTATTTATTAATTTGTAGATCCTCATAACCTCCATACTTGGAAGAAAGTGGAGGTGACTGGCTATCTGCAAAGCTTTATGTCTAAACATGTACAGCCTAATTCTTCCAAACTGTAGAAATGCACCATGTCAGTACTGACACCTGCTAATTATTCTTGCGTTATGCCTTAAAATAAAATGACAGTTTTCACATATATTTTAAATGTCTTGTCATTTAGTTAACAGTAATTTTTTTTGGCAGTCTTATGTTTTCGTACGCAGTAGTAAATTGGATCAGATTAGCCTGCATAATATTGATTCATAGGGTGAGATTAGTCAAAGGAGTAACAAGCCTGCGGTACTTCGGCTTATTCTGTTCAAGACAGGCCATGTACCGGCCACAGTGTCTGCTAATACGTCAGATCCTATTAACTAGTGCATATGCACTGATTGTCTAACCATTTAGTCGGGCCTGAGACCTTCCTGTTAAGGCTGCAATTGCTCGGCTGGTAAAGACAGCCTAAGGCTTTTATGGAACCGAAAAATTCATTACGTTTTCAAAGAATTTCGGGACCGGAAGCCACCCTGAATCATTAGCATACGATTCATATAGTGAGAACCTAATTATTTCCTTAAAATCCCGTTTAATATTATCATCAAATGTACACCTATGTTGTCCAAGTTCTGTCTTCACTTTACAGGCTTTGTGTTTATCAAGATGGTGAATATTAACCCTTTGAAGACGAAATGTAATCTATTTTATATAAGGACTCAGTTCGTACCGCGCTGTAGACACTCTCCACCTCGGTTATAAAAACCAATCACTTAACGATGTGTAAGGTAAACGTTGCTGTTTGTCCTGAGATATATAGAAAACACAAAAACTTATTGTCAGTACAATGTAGAACTTTTGAATGTTAAACCAGGTGCTATGTGAGGTATCCGCTAGGCTTTAAAATTGACGCACATAAGTTCCTTTTTATGCACATTTTTGTGTTTTCCTGCCGGTTCCTTTGTCTTTTGTCTCAGCATTTTCGCCAACGCTTCCATCCTCAGTGACCGTCAAACCGCATCTTTATCTTCTGGTGACACAAAGTTACATGCCCACATATAGGACGGGTATAAGTTTTTATATTTGAATTGTTGGGAACATAAAACGTTCCGAACAGCAGCAGCGCAACAAAACAGCATGACTTGTAATGTAATTTGGAAGAGAAAAAACCGGCAGCCTTCAGGTCCTCATAGCCCGCTCAGGTGCCGCGCCATTCGTTTCTCGCGTTGCCGAGTTACGTAAGAAATTCAGGAAGTACCTAATCGTGTATTAATAACAATGTTTCTAAAAAATAAATATGTCTTTGTTGTTTGTTATAAACTTTTTAAGCGCTTTGAGAAAATATAAATATTAAAACCACCTGTTACTATTGTTACATCGGTCCTTCCATCTGATAATACATGCACCCCGCCACCATCAGATTTCGTTTTAGTTTGTCTTATTTTAACCCATCAAAGACGGAACGTATCTGTTTTATTTAAGGACTCAATACGTACCGCGCTGTAAACACTCTCCACTTCTGTTATACAAACCAATCTGTTAATTTTGTATAAGACAAAAGTTTCTGTTTGTTCTGAGATCCGTACAAAACACATAAACGCAATGTGGGCACCACGTAGAATTTTTTAATGTTAAACCTGGCGGTACGTAAAGTTACCGCTAGGCTTTAAAAGTTTAAGGGACAGCTTATTAAAGGATATTAAAAAGTTTAACATAATCTGTGTGCTACTTTTAGTACTGTGATAGATTCTGGTTAAAGGCCATAAGCAACACGCTTGATAAAGAGTTTTTACCGTGTTTAACGGTAAAACTAACACACATGAAGAAGGAAAAAGTCTAAGGGCCTATTACGCGAGTCCTCAGAACGTGACACTTGAAACGCCGTCCACTGCTTCAGTTCACAGATGTATAATGCAACGGAGGAGACTGCACTGGTGTTCCTGCTACCGCGTTTGCCTGCGTTAGCCGGGCGGTCAGCCGTTTTAATGCAACGGGAGGCGTTGTGGCCGCGGGCGGCCACAACGCCAACCTTACCACACGAGCTTTCACAAGGCGGCGGGTAGCCTACCCTGCCCGCAGTGTTAACCAACACGTCAGATCGGTAGGAGGTCTCTCGGCATATTGTTCTCGTACATTGTTGTTGATGCGTGTGCGGAAATATTTGATTTGGAAAATTTTATTTCTGAGGTAGAAAAAAGACCGCCAATTTACAATATCAATCAGAAACAGTACTGCAATCGAGAATTAAAAGCCAAGTGCTGGACGGAAATACGTGCAGAGATAT
The DNA here is from genome assembly GCA_013340265.1 of Coptotermes formosanus. NCBI lineage: Eukaryota > Metazoa > Arthropoda > Insecta > Blattodea > Rhinotermitidae > Coptotermes > Coptotermes formosanus. The sequence goes on along the minus strand of BLKM01000173.1, from coordinate 190,976 downwards.
ATATCTACTGGAAGGAATGACCAGTGAGGTAAAAAAAGACTAAGGTGTGTAGATCACCTGTATTTTCATTTCCTTTTAGTGGCAACTAATGTTACAATGACCCTAAAACTGCAAGTTTCACAAAACTGTCGCTTAGTTTCACACTTTTAACTCTGTTAACCCTTTAAAGCCTAGCGGTAACTTTACATACCACCGGTTTAATATTAAAAAATTCTACGTGGTGCCCACATTGCGTTTATGTGTTTTGTACGGATCTCAGAACAAACAGCAACTTTTGTCTTATAAAACATTAAGAGACTGGTTTTTATAACTGAAGTGGAGAGTGTTTACAGCGCGGTACGCACTGAATCCTTATTCGTCTTTAAAGGGTTAATGTTACAGCCAATCTCTCGGTAGGACCAGTTGCCTTCACCGTATTAGTATCAGTTTTCACAGTTTTTTCAAAGATTGAGTTTAAAAGTTCATCAAAACTTGTGGTTGATATTCTAAAACGAAGAAATATTTGTCAGGAATCTTTAGATGATTTTCAAACATGATATGGAATTACCATGTTTAAAGTCTCTTTGAAATTGCAGAATGCGTCCACCAGCGTCTCTTTCTCGTGTTTTGGCTAAGTATAAGTTCCAAACACAGCTGAGCCGGAGAACAGTCTCGGATGACATATATTTTGTTATTAAAAGCAGGCGTAAGAAACGTCACATATCTTTTTTGCAGCACTTTTACCGCCACCAACGACCTGTTTTTGAACGCTCCTGTGTAGCATAGCCCTAAGGGACCTTAATTTATACCCTGTTGTTGCCAGCATAGTGATGGAATTTAGAAAACGACTGACTTAATTTTGAGAGCAACTGTATTAAGTGTCTAATCTTTAAAGGTTACGTATGTTTTGGGTTCACAGAATAATATTGGTGGATTCTATTGTAGGAGTAGGGCCTATTACTGTGTTGTTTTGTTATCTCAAGTCATTCTGGTGTCAATTATTCTGAAAGGAAAATTAGAGTGACGTGTCGTCAGTAACTTAGAAGAAGCCTTGAGCCTGTTGACTTTGAAAGAAGAACTGTTCCGTCTTATAAACTCCTAATCTCCTTGTTGTTTGCCCACACTTCCTGTTTCTGCACGCTGCAATAGCGCCATGAAGGTAAGTCCTTCCTGCGATGCCAGTACGCGCACAGGACATTCGTAGGGCTCTTAGGGGCGCTTCTGTTTTGAGAGGAGTCGTCATGGATACTTGCAATGAATCTCAGCTAGTTATTCCAGTGCACACCTTCTAAACCTAGTACCTGCCATCTATGCCTAAGCCTTCCAACTACGTCTTTCTGTTCAGTTATTCCGAGCAATATTTGTACGCATTTCTGACTCTCTCTCTCTCTCTCTCCCCCCCCCCTCCCACCCATTTGTAATAAAAGTTCCTTGTACTTTATCTTGCTTGATTTGATAATATTTGCTGCAGAGTTCAGACAGTGTTCCTCGTTATATTTGTCAGTTTCACACACTCCTTTAATGTACCTGTTTTAGGATTATATACTTTTCCATCACCCTGTTTTCAGGTACTCAAATACTCAAGTGTTAAAGACAACACGTAAAATCATGCTTTGGTGTAATGAATCTTCGGATCTTAAAGCGGGACACGTGAAACATATCAGCCATCTTTAAACGAAAGCTGTCTGATATAAATGTTTGTTTTAATTCTTTTAAAAATTCTGTGTTTCTTGTATGTTTCTTTTACGCTTACCACTTATCAGTGACGAAGAATATGTATTGTGAATAGTTCCAGAACTGTGACAAACAGTACTAAAATTTTAACAATCTGCAATGTGGCATTCTGACAGTTGTGACCGCCTTCCTGTGTGTTAATTCGGACATTTACCAATGTTCATAAAATAATAATAATAACATTAATGTATTGTTTGTTCGCAAATACCTTTTCAGAAACTTTACCATGGCTTTGTGCACATTGTTGTCACAGACTGTCACTGTCTTCTGTGATAGCATCTGCATACATCGCTGCTGCTGATGATAGGACATCAATTCATTGTTTGGTCAGACGTTTTGATTGACAGTATGATAGTGCGCTGCAACTTTCAACAATCAGTCTGTCATTTCGAACCAACATGCAGGTGACATCGAGGAATACGAAAGATGTCGGACTCGTATACCCTATAGCTGTATGTATAGGGAGAACCTCATTATAAACGAATTTTCTATTTAAGAGCTTTCGTTTTACACGACCCCGTGTACATGCGATCTTGATCTTCACGATTATGAAGGGTAACATGCAAACGGCTAATTCTGTAATATTTAACCTTTTAAAGCGTAAAGGTAACTTTACATACCAACAGGTTTAACATTAAAAAATTCTACGTGGTGCCCACATTGCGTTTATATGTTTTGTACGGACCTCAGAATAAACAGCAACTTTTGCCTTATAAAACATTAAGAGACTGGTTTTTATAACCGAAGTGGAGAGTGTTTACAGCGCGGTACGCACTGAGTACTTATATAAAACAGATAGGCTTCGTCTTTAACCCTTTAAAGACGAAGCGTGTCTGTTTTATATAAGGACTCAGTGCGTACCGCACTTTAGACACCACTTCGGTTATAAAAACCAGTCTCCTAATATTTTATAGGGCAAAAGTTGCTCTTTGTTCTGAGATCCGTACAAAACACATAAACGCAATGTGGGCACCACGTAGAATTGTTTAATTTTAAACCTGGTCGTATGTAAAGTTACCGTTACGCTTTAAAAGGTTAAAGGGTTAAAGGGTCTGTCCATACAAATTTTTAGTGAGTTTGGAGTTCATATATACAGGCTTAAAACTGTAGTCAGATTGAAAAGAACTGTCTTGTGACTTTATACGTGCATTCCAGCTGCCTCTGCTGCCTGGAAATAATGTATCAGTACGTAATATTTTGGAAGTCCTTTCCGTACAGTTGTCACAGTCATTCGAAAGACTTAACTGATTTAAAATACATCACGTGCCGTGTATACAAGTTTGTTGAAAATGTGCCATATATGTTCGGAGTTCTTAATAGTGGTTAAGTTCGTACAGACAACATGCACGCAAACCTATGAGGGATATCCATACACAAACACACGTAAACACAAACACGTTGAGATGACGTATCACCCCCATCTTGCCCTTACTAAGGCGGTATAAAATTGCTCTTCGTCAAACACGTAAACAATATCTTGTTGTCTGTTTTGTAAAAACGGCACATGCGTTTCTGATATTAGTGGCGGCGTGACTTACATTAGTGCTTGAGAAATGTCTTGGCTACCCTTCATTTACATTTGCTTCGTCACTCTGATTCCCAGCGTGTTGACGCTGTAGATGTTAATACACGAGCAAGATGAAAAACTGTAAGGTTTTATTTCTTCACGTCTAAATACGTACAGGCTTATGCACCGATAATCTGCCCTTTCGGATTGTGACTGTGTGTAGTCTGGTAGGTTGTTATAAATGTTTCGCAGGAAAATACTGCCTCCATCTTCAAGGTGTAATTCGTATATATGGGTTATACCCTAGAATAGAGGTGGTAATTACTTCTCCAAAACGTTGGTAGAATGTTTATCGAATTAGTCTAAACCTCTTGTGTTTACATTTTGTAATCGAAGTTCTGGAATTAAGACAAGGGAAAAGAACCATAAGTACAGCAGAACTCGGTTATAACGTCATGAAAGGGACTAGATATTTTGTGTCGTTATAAATGAGTGTTGTTGTAACCGAGGATATAATGTTATGGTTAACAGTGAGGAGCTAATTGGTACCACAATATACATGACGCTATAGACGAGGTGTCGTATAAACCGATGTCGTCATAACCGGGTTCGGCTGTACTTATTTTAACTCATAACCACGAAGATATTTAGTGAAGGCAGTTGGTATTCTGGCCGAGATTCGAACAAGACACCTCCCAGTCAGACGGTTGCCCACTTGTGTCCACTCGCTGGGCACTAAATTAATTTTCACGTACAGACGCAATTGCAGCAATTTGCTGCTCTTTCTTGGAAGTGATGTAAAAATACCTCAACATATGAAAAGGTAATGCTACGTCCCTTAGGCCACTGTTGCAGACGGATGGAGTCTGATAGCCAGGCGAACTCTGGGCCAAATTACAGGACCGTGAAGCCGCGCTCGCAGCCGAACTGTCATCTAATTTCTGCAGGTCCATGAGACAGTAGCCTCTTTCCTGCAGAAAGGACTTTCCTTCTACCAGTTCGTGAAATATAACCTTGAGGTTAGGCAGTACGTGGAGGGAAAATTTATATAATAGATGGCGATTTATGACTGATTGACTAAGTGTGTATGTTACTGAGTCACAGAAGTCGTAGTTACTCTCATTGGCTCACAGATGGCATTACTCGTCGCGTGTACATAATTTCATCTGGAAGGGACTTCCCCGTTGAAGTTTCAAAGAACCCTTTGTACTGGTAAAATTAACCCTTTAAAGACGAAGCGTATCTGTTTTATATAAGGACTCAGTGCGTACCGCGCTGTAAACACTCTCCACTTCGGTTATAAAAACCAATCTCCTAATGTTTTATAAGGCAAAAGTTGCTGTTTGTTCTGAGATCCGTACAAAACACATAAAAGCAATGTGGGCACCACGTAGAATTTTTTAATGTTAAACCTGGTGGTGTGTAAAGTTACCGCTAGGCTTTAAAAGGTTAATCAAGCCGTGAGGGCAAGGCATGCTTATAACGTTACAGTGTACTTGCTGGCATTGGTGCGGCTTGTCGGGGAGGCGCTGGGTTAGAATCCTGGCCCCTAGAGTGCTTAACCCTGCCACAGAAACTGTATGTTTTCGCGGTCCTTAAGTACAAATTCTAGAAGGGTAGGTAAAGGCGAATTTATCTATGTGTGATAATTGAGCACGATGCAATGAAAGCTTATTGGGGACTGCTTTTATTGACGCAAGCATCTTAACATCAGACCTGGATGGAGATTAGTTGTCAGCTTCAAGCTTCGGCCCCTTTGCAGCTGGTACTCATTTTATACGAGGCTTGGTGGGTCTCCAGTCCGGTATGGGCGCTGTGGAGAAAGTAAAATTTCTGCTTCTGCCCGGAATCGAAACCGTCCCAAATGCAAGTTCATCCATCCCTTGGCGTAGTTAATAAACCTCAACAGTCAGGGTCTGCGACTGTACGTAAACAATGCAGAGGACAAATGTAAAAGGTAAAGTTCACGCTGTAACTTGCCATGAAGGCGCAGAAGGGGAGTGAGGTATAGATCTACTCTTTCTTTAACCTCTGCTCTAAATGTGGGTGGGTGGTCGACGTCACACCCCGGCAGCTTTACCCCGTGAAACAGACGCGGTATTCATTTTAGAGGAAGCTGTGTGGGCCCCAGGGCCCATCTAGAGGGGTGCGGAAAATCTCACCACCACCAGGATTCGAACCCCGGACCGTTCAGTCCGTGGCGGGTCGCTATACCAACTGAGCTATCCCAACCCAGAGAAGAAAGCTTCTTTGAATGAACCAAGAGCTGTGTCATGTAACAAGAATAAGGGTTTTAATGTTGTACATACCGTGCATTGTCCTGTAGTTATTCACTAGTGTAGAAAAACCAACTAAATGCACTTTTTCACTAATTTCCATTTATTCCTCAGTTCCTCCTACATGTTTCGGCACCCCATGGTGCCAACTCCTGACAGCGAGACATGAAACACGAAACAACATATAACAGGAATCAATATTGCCGCATAGCCAGAGTAACACATAGAAGGCACAGAAGAGGTGTAAATACAGAACGCCTTCACGAGGGACGAACTCTGAATCTTTTACTATCTAAAAGTCTTTTAACATTTTAAAGAGTTTTTATTATTTTAACGCTTCATATCAAGGGGAAGCGACACATAAAAACGGCGGCGGGAAGGCTGAAGACCCAGCAACGAAATGCAATTACGGCCGAACGATGAACACCATAGTAGTGGCACTCCTTGAGTGTGGCATCATGGGATGCCGAAACATGTAGGAGGAAGTGAGGAATAAGTGAAAATTAGTGAAAAAGTGCATTTGGTTGTTTTTTTCTACACTAGTGACTAACGAAGATTAAGGAGTTTAACGAGTAAATCAATGACGCCAAGTAATTAGTGGATGGTTCTGCTGGTTTAATGGCCTGTAATTCCTCTAATGATGAATTATTTAAAGCCGTAGGTAATTTCACGTTCGGGGTAATAACGTAACGTTCACAGACAATACGCTTAACCGGATCACTCAGTGCGTGGCTATTGGAAGTAGTGAGGGGAAGGTCAGTGAAAAGGCGGGTGCGGTGAGGGATAGGGGAGGGGGGGAGAGAAGACCGAGTAGGTCTGCATGTTCGTGCAGTACTTTCACAAACACCCTATAGACACTGCCATAATAAGGGTTCATTAAAGTTGAAGGCGCTTTAAAAAGTATACTTTAGAAAACTGAACCGGCGAGTTTTCGTGTTCATGCGGGTTTACTGGTATATTATCAGGGGTTTTGACGCTGCAAGAAGGCAAACCTGCAGATTGGAGTTACGTCACTCATGTGGGATGTGGTCAGACGAGACTTTATGACCGTTTCCTGTCCACAGACGTTTTAGTGTAACGCCAACGCCCTACAGAAATCGAATGAGAACATTTCAAAAGCTAGAGCTACGAAAATAAACGCCTGGTGCTGCTGTAGCATATTGTAACTGGTAACTGGTAACTGGTAACTCTGTAGCCTGCGTGGGGCAAGATTTACAGGCGGACTTCAGCCTTGTTTTCGTAAGCATAGGTACTAAATTATTTTACCTGAAAGTGTCACATGGTGTTATATCATCTGTGCCAAGGAAGTGTGGGCCCTATTAACCCTTTAAATACGAAGCCTATCTGTTTTATATAAGGACTCAGTGCGTACCGCGCTGTAAACACTCTCCACTTCGGTTATAAAAACCAGTCTCTTAATGTGTTATAAGGCAAAAGTTGCTGTTTGTTCTGAGATCCGTACAAAACACATAAACGCAATGTGGGCACCACGTAGAATCTTTTAATGTTAAACCTGCTTGTATGTAAAGTTACCCCTAGACTTTAAAAGGTTAATAGACAAGTAAGTAATACTGATAACATTTGATGATACTGCAAGTGATACGAAATAATAAACACCAACTAATGCACCAACATATATATAATATTTATTCGTAAAAGTCTCCTACATGTTTCGACCCTGCTAGGTCATCTTCGGGGAGAAAATTTTTGATACACTATGGTTGCGTTTATACAGTTAAGTGTGAGTGTGCCCTAGGTTTCATTCTCCGTTTGAGAGGTATCGCGTACTGTCCGCGGTCTGTGTCCAACTGTAGATTGTGAGGTGTGCTTGGACTGTGTGTGAAAGTGATTTTTTTGTCCCATGTCGCTGCAGGCCAAGTCTGGCCTAGCCCGCCTAGATTTTAAGGTCTGTCGATCACACACAATTAGACACACACACCCGGTAAGATCCCTTTGAACAAGTGACCCGCTTGTCGCAGAGGCCGCTACGTACACAAATCACGACAAACACAAGGGACGAACATCAATGCCCTCAGCGGCATTCGAACCTTCGATGCCAGCAAAAAAGCGGCTGCAGACCTACGCCTTAGACCGTATTGGCCACGGCGATTGGCAGTTGAATTAGTTGGTAATGACGTATGTCAGTGGAGAAGGAAGATAAGCAGAAATTCCTTTAATTTATCTGTAAGCGTTAGATAGACGTTACCGCAGTGGGCAGATATGAATGGTGCTGTTACAGTACGGCTATTTTGAAGGCTTGCTGTGACTGACTGAACTGTGTGTGTCCGACTGCGTCGCCTGGGCCGTCGGACGGGGATGCTACCACACGTGGCACTGCCTATGACGTTAACTCCTCACCAGATATTTTAACCCTTTAAAGACGAAAAGTGATCTGCTTTATATAAAGACTCTGTGCGTACCGCGCTGTAAACACTTTCAACCTCGGTTATAAAAAAGGAATGAGTTGCTGATGTTTACGGTAAAAGTTGCAGTTTATTCCGAGATATGTATAGAATACATAAATGCAATTTGAGCGCTATGGAGATTATTGAATGTTGAATCTGGTGGTACGTAAAGTTACCGCTAGGCTTTAAAAGGTTAATTGCTGTACACTTGATTTACGAAATTGGAAGTTTTTACGTCGACGGGCTATGTCCCTAAATGGCCAAAATTTGTAAGCTGAAATCAACGTTTCGCGGAACTTTTTGCCTTCTTCTTCGGGGTATAAGTGAAGCTGGAAGTAGCACAGTCTCCTCCGTGACGATGATAAAGGCCTACCATTCTGCACACTGTAATAACCTAGAACGCCCGCCATATTCCGTAATGGTTTGATTCATTTTATGTTCCGGGCAAAATTTATCGCACATGAAAATAATTGAATTGTCCTGTAAGTTTCACCACAACTTGAATTTAGGTTTGAATAAAAGTCAGTGAAATCAAATTAAAAAGTACCAAACACATTTTCTGACCTAGCCAGTGATCTTCCAGCTAAGCGTTTCTATTTGCGAAATTAATGCGTTTGTGGCGAACTCTTTTGAGGAACGATCAGAGGTCATGCCGTCTGAAATTGTTCAAAGCCTCTCGTTATTTTCGCCCCACATAAAATTCCTGCGGTTTTGATTTCAAAGCATGAGGTAGAGTTTTACTGATATGTTTCTCACGCCTTATTTCTGACAAGTATTATCAGGGTCAGCGTCCTGGTTTGAACAGTCATGATTTATACCGCATCCAATAAGGTTTAGGTTCTCTAAATTTCGGTACCAGACGGTCTTGTAACCAAACCCGTGTGATGTGACGAAATCAATGCTCCATTGCTTCCTAGGGAAATGACGTACCTGTTGAATCAAACACTGTCTTCTCTTCAATGATGTTTTCTTTTATGGAAAATCAGTAATTGTACTGTTTTCCAAAACGTTATATTTAAATATTGCATTTGTGTTTTGTGAGTAAGAGAAGGGTACTACGTATGACAAAAAAGTAGTAATTTTACAGTTTGACAGAATGTTCTGATTAGGACTCTGTAAATGTAAATGGGTGATATTTGGAGCAATGTTTTCGAAATTGAAAAACAAATTAATTTATTGAGCAGAATTCAGAATATCAGTATTTTGAAATATTAGTACTGACTTGTTATTTGGATTTTAGTCTGTCGATTTGCAGCAACTATTTCTGCATGTTATGTCTCGACATTTAACTGAGGAGCGAAACTTTTAGTCGGCGACAGCCACGTGAAACGGCAGAAAATGTTACATTTTCTTACACCAAAAATTGCAGAACTGCCGAACTCGCGCAGTAGTGACTCTTCGGACGTCCCGGTGCAAATTCTGTTTTGCGTAAGTCGGAATTTAGCATACATATGGTCAAATATCCTACGTGTGGCTATACCAGGCAGTCTAGTTGAAATCCAAAATCAGCACAATGGGACTTGGTTGACCGCAGAATGACTGCTCCGCCGCCTATGTTGTCGACCAGCAGTACTCTTCCGCCACTTCCATCTCATTTCACTTTCATTCCAGCAGGGAAAAACTTGGCGGGCTTTTCAAAAATGTTATTTTTTTTCGCTCCCTCTTTTAAATCTGCCGTAAGCCTGAGATTTCGTAAGTCGAGGAGGTATGTATAACTATTTAAATATGAGAGAAATTTTCATATTTAGTTTCTAAATAATGTATGGGGTTATTATCTTAGAAACTGTTGACAGAACTTGGTTGTGTTTCGAAGACTTAAACTGTGTTTGATCGGTTTGGATTAGGATTTAGTTTAGTACACTAATGATTCTATAAGTTTCGCGATGGTGCCCTTCTTGACCATCTGCATACACATAATAGACTTTTTTGTATCATGAATAGGCAATAGTCATGTGATAAAAACGATAAGTGAAAGAACGAATGTATCAACCTAAATATAGCCATATCGTGATCATTCTGTAGTCTGTCTTGTGTCGGGTCCGTAGCCTCCTCCCAAGCGAAATCTCCATACAGAGCGATCCAGTCCTTCAATTTTCAGCATCTTCTCGTTTTTGAAGGTCATCCAGTAGCTGCTTTCTTCTTCCTCCTCCTCTTCCCGTCTCTTATCGTTTTTCTTCTGTCTTTCCTTCACTGCCGTGCTTTAGCAGGCAGTTCCTACGCCAGATGTGACCAGTCTAGTTAGCCTTCCTTTTTTATTGTATGTAGGATATTCCTTTCCTTCTTGACTCGCTAGTAACACTTCTTCATTTCTCACGCGATCGGTCCAACTGATCTCCATCCTTCTCCAGCACCGCATTTCAAAACTTTCCAGGTATTTCTGATCTACTTTCCGAAGTGTCCAAGTTTCAGCACCATACACAGCTATGCTCCAAATGTAGCACTTTACTAGTATCGTCCTTAAATTTAAGTCCAATTTGCTGGTGAGAAAATCCTTCTTCTTGTTGAATGCTGATTTGCCATGACAATCCCAGACTTAATTTGACATGTACCTCTTGTATCATTTGTTTGTTATCATGCTACCTAAATGGCTGAAATATTACTCATTCTCCACTTGTTTTTGATCTGTCATAATCTGTATTGGGAATTGCATTGAGATTCTCATGGCCGTAGATTTTTCTACATTTATTTCCATTTCGTAGTTTCTCCCAAAAGAAGGCATACTGTAATAAAATTGCACTTCCTAGAAAGTGTTTAAAACTCCAATTAAAATAATACAGTAGATCGCTGATACAGCGTCAGTGTTTGTTCGCTGCAGTTTTTTTGGCGATATATCGAAGGTATCGGTGTATCGAGGGTCGCTATGAATCTAAATATTGCATAACAGAGAATTTTTTACAGACTCTCATGGGCGCTAAACGAGCGTGAAGCTATATCGGAGGTTGACAGTAATTAAGAGATAAACTGTGTTGATTTTACCCAATTTTTTTTCACTGATGTTATTCATATGAAAATGAAATCACATAATGCCCACCAGATGAAAAATAAACGCACTTGTGCCAATTATGCTGGGAACTGCCCATAGCCATGACTGCGGTAGCCGCAACCACAAGGGCACGATCTGTGAGATGGAAACCCTCAGCGTGATTATGAACAAGAAGCGTGTTCAGTCCTCGCTCTGTACCCGTTTTAAAATAATAAGTCCGTACCTGCTGCTTCTAGCCACTCGCTGCACGTTCCCAAGCAATATATTCTGCCTTTATAAAAGAAAGGATACGGTTTTGCGGAACGTTACATTACAGCTACAGTTCACGGTAGTTGGTCAGAACTCAATTCGGACGCCAATAAATAAAGACAAGTGTTGAATATGGTGGAGGAACATGCAGGTATGCGAGCTGATATTGCTGTGACACGCAACGTGTCTGCTACCTTTCACTGCTGGCTTAGATCCGTGCATTAAAATTATTTTTGAGAGTGAAGCAGTTGTTCAGCCGATAAAGCAATTCCTCACGTTTATAGAACTTTGTGGTTCAATACCGTGATTTCAACGACGTCACATTACTGCAATCTGAATCTGGCCAATCCTGTTCGCGTCGTTGCGTTTTGTGTGCTCAGAGATTAATGTAAAGACGCTGATGTGTATAGCTGTAAATCATGCCGATACCAGTGGCCGCGCGGTCTAAGGCGTGGGCCTGCTACCCCTCGCTTGCTAGGATTGCAGGGGTTCGAATCCCGCCGGAGTAATGTATGTCTCTCTCTTGTGATTGCTGTGTGTTGTCAGGTAGAGGTGTCTGCGTAGGGGCTGATCACTCGTCCAGAGGAGTTCTACCGAGTGTGGTGTTTCTGAGTGTGATCTTGAAGCCTCGAAAATGAGGAGACCCTGGCTTAACCTTTTAAAGCCTAGCGGTAACTTTACGTACCGCCAGGTTTAACATTAAAACATTCTACGTGGTGCCCACATTGCGTTTATGTGTTTTGTACGGATCTCAGAACAAACAGCAACTTTTGCCTTATAAAACATTAAGAGACTGGTTTTTATAACCGAAGTGGAGAGTGTTTACAGCGCGGTACGCACTGAGTCCTTATATAAAACAGATACGCTTCGTCTTTAAAGGGTTAATATGGGATATTGCGCCATGAAATATATATATTCCTAAATGTCTTAATAGGTATCTATCTTTCAGGATTCCAGACAAGGTTTTTCTGTATATTTCCCAGACCTTTGACGTGGTCTAAGTAGCCTCCCACATCCCTGTTTCTGATTTTATATATCTAAATTGTGTCTGGCAAGAGCTAACATTATGAAATTCATAAACATGAAATTGTCTCCAGTTACTGCCGCTCTGCTAGAGCCAATATTCTCCTTGCAACTCTGTCCTCAAATAATCTTAGTTTGTTGTTTTCTCCCTTTAAAGTAAAAAAATGCAGACAGTATTTTTTATCTTTGTATCGAGCACTGCAGAGAAGGCGGAGTAGTCGGTGGCCATGCAACAGCAATAGCGTCCGCTCCACGGCGAGCAGTATGTGCTCTGTGTAGGTAACTATGAAAGATTTATTGCTGTATGCGGTGTGTTTTTGACTCACAACAATTGTTGGAAGTGAAGGCAAAGAGAACACGCTTTGTCAGAAGCATCACTGTTGATATTTAATTACAGTGTCGTGTAACGTAGCTGCTATCGCATGCATGTACGACAAGTGAGTACACACAGGCATTCAGGACAGCGTGTATCACCACACTGAATATGTAACACACTCTCCTCTTATCTTTTTTTAAGTTCAGTTTCCTTGTCATCTATACTGAAGTGTGAAATCAGATATTCGTACCTGAAAGGATTACTTCGTGTCCAACGTCTACACACGGGGTTTTGTTGGAGATTTTTAAAGAACCGTTGTGACAGGGTCTTGACATCCCAGAAGAAGACGGACGTAGACTTACCTACATCAGTAACACGTGTTTGTTTATGCATTTACAGGTAAACGTGACACAGTTTTATGACAAAGAGACTAGTTAATTACGTATATCCATGCAGCAGAATTTTTGAGAAGTTAATTGTTGCTAGTATAGGCTACTCAAAAAATTCTAGTCTTTTATGCAACTTGAAAGTTTACTATCGCGCCAACAATTGTCCACCGTTGGTTTCGGCTACCAACGAGAAGAATGCTGTTAATAATCTCATACTGCACTGTAACTGCTGTAACAATTATGTTTCGTGAATAAATTAACCCTTTAAAGACGAAGCTTATCTGTTTTATATAAGGACTCAGTGCGTACCGCGCTGTAAACACTCTCCATTTCGGTTATAAAAACCAATCACTTAATGTTTTATAAGGCAAAAGTTGCTGTTAGTTCTGAGATCCGTACAAAACACATAAAAGCAATGTGGGCACCACGTAGAATTTGTTAATGTTAAACCTGGTGGTATGTAAAGTTACCGCTAGGCTTTAAAAGGTTAAACAACTTTCGGGTTTAATAAAGGCAAAGAAACTCTTTATTAGCGAGTAATTATCAGCGTCTGAAGAAAGGCGTAACGCCGTGGTGTTAGTTGGTGTGTGGAGAGAGGGAAGGAATCCCCGTGTATTAAATATATTGTTTTCCTAGGCAAGATGCCTTTACCAATATCACCGCCGTTCTTCCTTCGTTAGTTCAGGTCTGCAGCATTAAAAACAATAGACTTATGCCTGACCATTAACTAAACGTCAGTCTTGTTACTTTTCTTGACGCTTCCACAATGTCATGAATTTTAACTTCAAATATATTTTGTTATAAGAATTAAAACTGTAATGAAGATGTTTCATAAGTAGTATGTTTCCACGCTTAAGGACCCAATAGCCTTTTTTTTTTTGTGGCTCAGAATACTTTATGAAGACTTTAGAACAAACTTTTCGCTACGCTTAGCAGATTCCACATAAAAGCCACACGTTTGTGACAGCTTTCGTGAAAATTAACATATGAAATTCTGCCTTGTGATATATGGACTTTACCATTAATGCTAGCAGCGTTGCACGTGCACGCGAAAATAGGCTTTGCGTCTTCTCATTTACATGACATTTCTTTTCAATTAACATTAGGCGGAAGAACACGTAATCTAATAAAACGATTTATAACAGGATGTGGGCCTGCGCAGAGCATGCTAGGATTTCATAAGGTAACTGTAGCTTCTGTGTATCATTTTCTTATTCTTGTATTTAACAGCATTTGTGCGTACGGACGAGGATGTCCGTAAGTTATAAAAATAATACGCTCCGTCGCTTCCATTGGAAACCGTAAGGCACCTAGGCTTCCAATGGAGGCAGATCACGAACACTCAGGCTCTGTGTGATTTCAGGCTTCCTCCGCGGTGTAGATGAGATCTTCGCTCTTCTGGGATGTTACGCAGCGTAGATTGGTATTTAATTACCGAGGTTTCATGAAAATCTATCGGTCAGGCATTTGGACTGCTTGACATTTGAAGACAGGACAGATAGTTTGTTCCGAGGTGTCGTTAGTAATTACTATCTACGCTGCGTAACATCCCAGAATATCGAATATGCTCTTTTTCAGGAAGTAGTCTGTTAGAATGTTGACTGGGTGAATCTGGCTCAGATTGGGTTACGCTTTTGTGAACACGGTAATGAAAGTTTGTGTTCTGTGAAGACGGAGGGATTTCTGGACCAGCGTGTGAACATTAGTTAGTGCACAGGCCTTGTGTCTGGATGCCAACCTGGGAATTTGTGTGATGAGATCAGAAATGTGGCAGCAGTCAGCAACTTGACACTGCAATAACAGAAGTTGAGACGCAGATGTATGATCCGTGACTGGTGGCCCGCAGACGTTACGGCCTAATGGTCTAGTGGCGGTGGAGATATCCTAACACCCACGTCGGAGGCCCCTTGTACTATACTGGGATGGGAACTTTAGAGTCTCCAACATGTGGTTACAAGAAATTTATGTGCTTACGCTTTAATCTAGAATTATTTAATATAAATCACTGCTTCAAATACAGGGCAGAATACGTGGGCTGATTTCTGTTGAGTGAGATACGGAATACGTATGGAATTTTAATTAGGAAGACTGGAAGTTTCCGATGGATATAGGGGATTTTCTCTGTTCGTCACCCCCTAGATACTGGCACTAGGCTCCACGCAATGAATTCCGGGGTTAAAGATGCTGGAACGTGAAGCTGAACACTCTTCCCCACCTAGTGCCAAAATTAATAATTCATTGTGTCATATATTCACTCTTACAGACGCATGTATGTGGTAAGGCATAATTAGCCACAGGGATAAATTTGCATGTAGGCATACTTGCTGAAAAGCGGACGCCTGGGAAAGGGAGAAGAAAACAGAGAAGTAAGGCCTTCTCAGATGTGACGCCTTGTACTGTGGTAGGTAGAAAGTTATCGACTTTCGAAAGAAACTGTCTGCTGCCAGAAAGTAGAACGAAACGTCTGCACAAGGATTTTATATTTTCCATACCGTGCCTTATGATTCGATTTATTAATATTATCCAAAAAACACACGTAATTGTCACAGGTTCATAATAACAGCCTATAATTAAAACATTCTATTCCTACATGTTTCGGCCCTTTCGGTCCATCATCAGGGGGAACATCAGATGTTATTGTACAAAACAATTACATAATAACACCTGGTCTGTTGTACGTGTAGCTCTGCTGGTAATTATTCGCGTAGCGATCTGTTACACTGGAGGCAGCGTGTGGATGATATGGAGGTGTTCACGGTACACCTCCATATCATCCACACGCTTCCTTAACCTTTTAAAGCCTAGCGGTATCTTTACGTACCAACAGGTTTAACATTAAAAAATTCTACATGGTGCCCACATTGCGTTTATGTGTTTTGTACGGATCTCAGAACAAACAGCAACTTTTGCCTTATAAAACATTAAGAGACTGGTTTTTATAACCGAAGTGTAGAGTGTTTACAGGGCGGTACGCACTGAGTCCTTATATAAAACAGATACGCTTCATCTTTAAAGGGTTAAAGACTGTTATTATTTAAACATGAACTTCGTACCACAAAGTAAACACCTTCCATCTGGGTTACAAAACCCAGTATTAAGTTAATGTTGCACAGGGAAACAATGACCACTTGTTCTGAAAAAACCACTCAAAACACATGACTACACTCTGTGAGCAGATTAATCCTAAGCATGTTGTTAGGTCTACATAGAGCAGAATTAACCCTTTAAAGACGAAGCGTATCTGTTTTATATAAGGACTCAGGGCGTACCGCGCTGTAAACACTCTCCACTTCGGTTATAAAAACCAGTCTCTTAATGTTTTATAAGGCAAAAGTTGCTGTGTGTTCTGAGATCCGTACAAAACACATAAACGCAATGTGGGCACCACGTAGAATTTTTTAATGTTAAACCTGGTGGTACGTAGAGTTACCGATAGGCTTCAAAAAGTTAAAGGGTTAATCTGCTGCCTCCAGTGTGACAGATCACTACGCGAATAATTAACCTGCAGAGCTACGCGTACAAGAGACCAGGTGTTATTATGTAATTGTTTTTTACAATAACATCTGATGTTCTCCCTGATGATGGACCGAAAGGGTCCGAAACATGTAGGAGTGTAATGTTTTTAATTATAGGCTGTTATTATGAACCTGTGAAAATTACGTGTGTTTTTTGGATAATATTAATAAATTCTGCAGAAGACTACACTGCGCCTCATTCACACTGGTCCTAGTGGGAACATCAAACCTGGCAACAGACCGGTCTGTAACAGTGAGATGAGACTCTCAAGAGTCTGGTGTAAGAGGAGGGTGAGAGGTGGCTAAAAGTGGCCCCAGGGTCGTGTTACGGCAGTCCTTCCATGTATCAGCGGTGTTAAGCTTTAGAATTTTACTACCAGAAAATAATTATTTAACCTAGCCAGCATATTAAAGTATTGAGGTCTATGTAATCTACGAACATGCGTGCAGTTACCCGAATTACAACACGTCATTATGACGCACGGTTACCAACCAACGCCAGTGTGCTCTTTCTAACAACTACCCAGTACACCCCAAGGGAAACCTCTATTACGTCAAAAGTCGCTGGTCCACCCAATGATTGATGGGCCACTTTGTTGAATACTGTCTTTATAGAGAGAACAAATACACGTACACGATTGATTATTCTGTTCTCTAAACTTCAGATATAAGGCTTCAAAGAAGAAGGCTCTATGTTCATTTCTGTGTTGAATTTTGAAAGCTTCAAGATGTTATCATGAGACAGAGTAGATAACAAACGTCGCGAATGTGACAGGGGCAGTTGATTGTAAGGCTTACGTTGAAAAGAAGATACACATCTATGATCTGGCGTTTAATATAAAAAATAACATATTTGCAAGTAGAGATATATATGAGCAGACCCGTTGTAATGCACTGGAGGTCTGTGCAAGCTGACAGTTGGGCTGGAAAGTGGGTCCTCCTTTCTGCCAGGTGGCTCAATTACACAAGACATAAGATACTGACATGACTGTAAGGTCTAGAGAAGTGTACATGGCGCCACTTTAGAATTTGTAGACCAAATGATTTTTCAGCTGGGACTGTGAAATAGGATGGGGGATGTTTGTTTATTGGCTTCTGTTAGGAGAACAGCGTGTTCATTCCAGGTTGACCGCGCATGAAGGTTCGTGGTACGTGCCACTGCAGCGGGTTCAATCTCTGAATCTGGTGTCTTTCCTCTTGTTAATCATCGTTCTGCCGTACCACCACTGTCATGCTCCATTAGCCCATAACGTGTGCGCAGTACCCCTGACCGGAGGGCGTATTGTCACACTTCTCATGTAACTGTGAGTAAGGTGCCTTTGACCACACAATTATTGGATTTAGGAGTCACAAAAGTGGTATGGAGACAGAATGTAATCATAAACACAAATTTTTTTATAAAACATTGTTTTATTAATTCAAAAGTTGCAAAATATGAATCTACCAGTCTACGTTGCGTAACATCCGAGAAGAGCGCGGTGGTGCAGTTGGTTGAGGCACTGCACTACAAAGCGGAAGGTCGCGGGTTCGATTCCTGATGGTGTCATTGGAATTTTTCACTATTTTCGCACTATGGCCCTGAGGTCGACTCAGCTTCTAGCAGAAATGAGTACCAGGAGTACTTCCCTGGGGGGTAAACGCGGCCGGTGCGTAGGGCTGACTACCTTACCACCTTGAAGTGCTGACTGTCTAGAAATCTGCGAGCCTCAACCCCCTGGAACCCTAAGGGCCTGTCCAGGCCTGTAATGGGATTGCTTTACATTTTTTTTTAACTACAGCAGTCTTAAAACCATACTATAAAAGCGTCTTTAAATAAACGAGCAGTGAAAGGATGGCTGAACGAACGAATGAATGAATGAATAACCAATGAATCAGTCAGCCAACCAACAAATGTACTGACAGAGGCTGCAGGACGTAGACACGTAACTCCCTTTTGACGTCCGTTGTATACACTGCATACAAAGAGCTTCTGAAATCTGCGATGAACCCTTTGGTTCAGTACAATGTTAGAACGCATTTTATTCGCAGTTTCCGTAACTATGTAACAGCTAGGCAAGGAACAATCCTGCATGAGAATCTGACAACCTCTTAGTAGGTCAAAATTTGTCCGGGTGTTGTTAAACCCAAAGGTTCCGGACAGTGTTCAGAGGTAGTTATCCTTAGGCAAATGGATCCAGTCAACCTCCTTCTTTAAAGTCCAGTTCAATATTATCGTCCCATCTACGCTTAGGTATCCCAAGTTGCTCTTTCCCTGATGTTCCTTATTAAATTTCTTTACTTATTCCGATCTTCCCGTGCTCGCCACATGTTCCGGCCCCGCTGTTCACTTTGGTTTCTTATCCTAATCAAGCTGTTAACAAAAACAATTGATGGATGTACCATATGCGAGGCTTTTGAAGAAGCGCTCCCTGTGCCCACTTTGCAGCAATAGAAGACCTGGTTGTAATAACACCGTTGGCCTGTGAAATGTATTCAGCATTCATGTAAGCGACATTTTAATTTGTGAATGACTGGTTACAGACCATGTCGTGCACCCAAAATCCGCTATTATTTCACAAACGCGTCTTTAATAACATGTAATTTACTCTGCATTTGACCGGTTGAAGACATTTTCTCTTTTCTTTTGCCATCCGCTACGACAAACAGTTCATATAATTACCGGAAATTTAATTTACTTTTAAATTGCTCCTGTTTCGTTTTGATAATCATTTTATGTGACGATACGTATATAACCCTCTGCTTTCTTGGACGACTCAAATTTGGTGCCTTTCCCCCCACACTGCGAACCTTAATAATGTTTACACCAAGAAACATGGGGTCTGGAGATGCGAGAAAGGAAAACTCCAATCACCAACAAATGCACAAAGAGAGTTTTATCATCAATCGTAACACACTCCTATGTGTTTCGACCCAGCTGGGTCATCTTCAGGGAGAACGTTTTGTTATCGTTACACTAAGGTTGCACTTTATAGTTGAGTGAGAATGTGCTGTTGACTGTGTACTATGTACTGGAGGCGTGAACTCGCTGTGGTCAGCCCGGACCGCAGAGAGTTCACGCCTCCAAAAACAACGCAGTACACAGTCAACAGCACATTCTCACTCAACTGTAAAGTGCAACCTTCGTGTAACGATAAGGAAAAGTTCTCCCTGAAGATGACCCAGCAGGGTCGAAACATGTAGGAGTGTGTTACGATTGATGATAAAACTCTCTTTGGTCATTTTGTTGGTGATTAGTGTTTTTGTGTAATATAGTGCACGCACATGGAAGACGTTAAAGACGAACAGTACGTCAGCTTAGACATTGAGACGTCAGTCACTCAACTACATGGAGCAGTTCTACAAAAACAACTCATAGACACTTAGACAGCTGGCGGGTCAGGAAATATCCAACCCCTTTACGAAGACCAAATTTTTTTTTTCCATTTGCACAAGAGCGCATAAATTAACCCTAACTGTAGCGAAACAAATGTAGCCCATTTTTCGGACAGTCGAATATTTGCGTGATTTCAGGCTTCCACCGCGCTGTAAATGAGATCTTCGCTCTTCTGGGATGTTACGCAGCGTAGATTGGTGGTTACTTACTGACGTTTCCTAACCCTTAAATATTATTTTTTTATTATTTATTTTAACTGCAAATGGGCTTGTACCCGGTGGCAGTGGTACTGCAGTAAGACACAACACACAAAATGGAACTGATAGGTGCATAAGTAATTAGTATGTCAAAGAACTAAAGTAAACAGCGGTAATAAACTAAAGGGTGTGATGTTCTAGAAACCTGTGCAGTGTTTTAACCCTTTAAAGACGAAGCGTATCTGTTTTATATAAGGACTCAGTGCGTACCGCGCTTTAAACACTCTCCACTTCGGTTATAAAAACCAGTCTCTTAATGTTTTATAAGGCAAAAGTTGCTGTTTGTTCTGAGATCCGTACAAAACACATAAAGGCAATGTGGGCACCACGTAGAATTTTTTAATGTTAAACCTGGTGGTACGTAAAGTTACCGCTAGGCTTTAAAAGATTAAGAATCTTCCTTTCAGTTGTTCGAATTAGTAATCTGTATGTTTCTCAGCTAGCCATGTCAATGCTTATAGTCGAATCCCGATTGCACGTCATAGCCTGTAACGCCACTGACTGTTCAGAAAGGTTGGAAGAACAGAAGAAAATACAGTAAAAAGCATAAACTTTTGTATTTCTGTGCTCAAGTACGGTCTGTATTTTGCCGTATTTTAATGGCAGTACTTTAGATGGCAAATGATTCGGGCTGTGCCCTTGATGGCCTCCTGTTATTCGACCGATAGTTTCCGTGTCACTGAGCGACGTAATTTGTCTCCATTTGGAGGGAAATTTATCGACAAACAACTGCAGGTCCTGTTGTGAGTTGTGGCTTCGCCTGGTTTCTGATTGCAAATGCAGACACTGTGGCCAGTTTGTTGTCGCAGTATGCCAAATTATCCCTCTCTTTAAAATAAATTTTGCGTTATGAATTGGAATTCTTGTCCATGCATACGAGTTGTATACTACAAAAAATACAAAAGTACTGCGGATGAGAACTGTCGTCTTTGTATTTTTACGCCTTACATTCACTAGTAGGTACAATCTCTGTACGTGGCCTGCCTTTTATTTCCTGATATGAAACCAGAGGTACTGTTCCCAGAGTCAATACAACTTTTATTAGAGACCAAATTCCTTTTTGTGGTAAAGAAAAGAGAATTTCTTTACTAATAAACGTTGTGCCACCTGAGTGAAAAATACTTGGGTTTCCAGAACGGTTTTAGGTTAGATGGAGCTAGTCTGAACCCCTGATTCCAGAGTAGTTCTATCTAGTAGGTCGACCCCAACTACGTAGTGTTCTGCGTACAAAAGTTATTTTTGAAACACGGCCGAAGGACGAAGTGTAACAACTGAGTCGCTTTCTGCGTTGTCTTGTATTATTTGGTAATTTGCTCTTAATGTAATACATCAGTTAGAATTTTTCCATGGCGCAACAGCCCCCAGTGGGCCAGGGCCTCCTCATTATCGAGGCTTCACGATCACACTCAGACACACCACACTCGGTAGGACTCCTCTGGACGAGTGATCGGCCCGTCGCAGAGACCTCTACCTGACGACACACAACACCCGAAAAGAGACAGACATCTATGCCCCCTTCCCCCTGCGCGAGTTTCGAATCCGCAGCCCCAGCAAGCGAACGCCCGCAGACCCACGCCTTAGACGGCGCGGCCACTGGGATCGGCCGCAATCTAGATTACAGTTTGAAAATACACGTATTATGTCTAAATAATATACAGAAATCTATAGGGTCTATAATTCTCGAGATAAATAGTAATGCTTGACAAAGTCTGTATTTTTTCATCTTCGAATTATTGGAGATATTTGATTAGTCACTTCTCTGCCATGAAAAATAAAGGAGAGTGTTGTAAAGTAACCCAATTGAACAACATTGAGACTGCAGAGGGCAAAACACACGAACGATATTGCGCGCGCAAACAAAATCTGACCGGCAGCCGACCGCATAACTTCCCCGCGACTGAAGCTGCATTGCCCGCCACATTCATTCACACCGTTCGGACTCAACAGAATGAAACACGAGTTTAATGCACGCAAAGCGATAGAACTGAGTAAAATGAAAAGCAAAAAGGTAGCTAGTCTTCGTCATTCCAATGCTTCGGGTCTTATATAAGGATGAAGTTATTAAAGTTATATGGCCATCGGAGAGTGGGGGGGCCCTTCTAGCTTACCCAGGCGGCTTGGCACACAGAGAACCGACAATGAAACTCCTTCCCCTTCACTTCTCTCACCGTTTTAAAGTTCCCCCGCCCCTTTACCTTATTGAAGGAGAGGTGAGACTTCCAATTAGCACAGCTCCGGTCCTTCGGGGCAAATATGGCGGTGTCTTTTGATCTTCGAATTCTCTCCCCTCCGCCCTTCTCTGAAGCCTTGCGCACTTGCGCCCCTTGCCATCCGCCGCCCGCTACCAGCTCGCACCCCCACACCACCACGTAGTAGTATCTCTTCTTGAATAATCGTGCCCAATACCTCCCATACTGACAAAGCATTAACATAGGTTGCAGGCTATGGTGAATTGCAAATGGATTATCTGACGTGGCAAAAGCTTTCAGCCGCAGTGGTGAAGATGTTTCCGCAAGGGCCCTTCTCCACGAGCGTGTTTGTGGCCCTTTAGGGCCTGAGTAGCAACCCTCGTTTTCTAGTTCAGTTCCAGCTTTGAAATGGATTCGATAGGGAAGTCCTTCTTGTGAGATCTACGCTCTTCTGGGGTGTAACGCAGCGCCGAGTGGTAACCCTTTACCGACGTTTCGGAACAAAGTGTCGGTCCCATCTTCAGGGGTCAAGAAGTCCAAGAGTGGCATTCCTTTACCGACGTTTCGGGACTACATATCGGTCACATCGTCAGGGGTAAAGAAGTCCAAGAGTGGCATTCCTTTACCGACATTTCGGGACTACATATCGGTCACATCGTCAGGGGTAAAGAAGTCCAAGAGTGGTAATCCTTTACCGACGTTTCGGGACTATGTATCGGTCCCATCGTCAGGGGTCAATAAGTCCAAGAGTGGTAACCCTTTACCGACGTTTCGGGACTATGTATCGGTCCCATCTTCATGGGTCAAGACGTCCAAGAGTGGTAACCCTTTACGGACGTTTCGGGACAAAGTATCGGTCCCATCGTCAGGGGTCAAGAAGTCCAAGAGTGGTAGCGCTTTACCGACGTTTCGGGACAACGTATCGCTCCCATCGTCAGGGGTCAAGAAGTCCAATAGTGGTAACCCTTTACCGACGTTTCGGGACAACGTATCGGTCCCATCTTCAAGGGTCAAGAAGTCCAAGAAGAGTACCACTCGACGCTGCGTTATACCCCAGAAGAGCGCAGATCCCATCAGCATCGCGGCGGAAGCCTAAAATCACGGAAAGTCCTTCTTGTGTTACTGCACAAGAAATTAAAGAAGACGAAAAGGAAGCATAAATTCTGGATACATCGCCTACTCAATTCCAGACAGGAACGTGGCGTGTTATACACTGCCCTTAAAGGCCAAAGAAATTATGAAAGTAAATTTTTAGACTGTTTCCTTGTGTCAAGCGTCTCCTTCGGCGAACTGCTCCAACGCTGGAGTCCCATATAGCTGGACGGCAGTGTTCCCTCTAAGCTGCGCGGATGCGCGGCCGCGCACAATGAATTGTTACCGCGCTTCTGCAATTTTTCAATTTTCATTGTAAATATTCTTATTATGCATATTACAAAAAACTTTTAAAGTTAATGGGCAGTCATCATGTCGTGTAAAAATTTTCTGCTCAGAACAGTAGCAGGTCTGCGCAGCTGCAAAAAAGTTAGAGGGAAGGTTGTTGGGCGGGCTTCAATTTCGGCAGCAAAAAGGTTTGTATCAGCGCTGTGATCCATTATGCAGAAGTAAATATCCTTAGAATGAAAAACAGACCACTCGGATGATGACCGTTCGAAGGAGCAGCGCGACTGAACCCGCTGTTGCAAACTGCATCATAAGCGACAATGTGCCGCTAGCTGTGGCGCGTCAGAGTTGTGGCGCTCCAGGTAGCGGGGACAAGCGACCAATAGCGTTTGTAGCGCTTCAGTTTCTGAAGCGCTTCTATGTGGAAAAATGCCATTGTGACGAATAGTTTGCTAAGCCGCGCTCCTATTTGTGGCGCCACAAATACCATCGTGGAGAATGGCCCTAAACCTGCAGTTAAGCGGAAGGTAGGACGTGTGATAAATTAATAACAGGACTGATTACTTGATTAGCGTGATTCTTAACAAGCATTTGTTACAGGACAGAGTAAGGAGGAACGTGAAGATGTGACAATGTGCTTTTGGATAGTTGCAGACGTTTCGGACGATCGCAGTGCCTCCAAAACTTCGGGAAATATTTAACCAACGACCGAGACGACTTGCTATAGTTAGCAACACCACTGTGAATTTAATTTTTATTGTGATCTGAATTAAACACCAATGCATGGAGACGTGCAGTGAGTGGAGGTATATGCCCACACGGTCTTAACCCTTTAAAGACGAAGCGTATCTGTTTCATATAAGGACTCAGTGCGTACCGCTCTGTAAACACTCTCCACCTCGGTTATAAAAACCAGCCTCTTAATGTTTTATAAGGCCAAAGTTGCTGTTTGTTCTGAGATCCGTACAAAACATATAAACGCAATGTGGGCACCACGTAGAATTTTTTAATGTTAAACCTGGCGGTACGTAAAGTTACCGCTAGGCTTTAAAAGGTTAATCTTGGCACTGGCTTAAGGTGAATGGACAACTTTGAGACTCGCAGAAAATTAACGCCACGGACTGAGAATTTTGAATACCCATT